>JBBPNE010000130.1:0-48864 GCA_038090735.1 Xerocomellus amylosporus | reverse complement strand
CATCGGCTTTGAGCGCGTTGACTTCGGCAGTCAACGACGCATTCGCTTCAGACGTGATTGTTTGTTCCACAACAGCTTCGAGGAGTGGATAAGGATCTGGAGCTTCTGCGAGGACTTTGTAGACATTTAGAAAGGCTGACTCGGCGACTTTGGAACGTTTTGTGAGGTTGTCGATTTCCTGTTGGTATGCTTCGTGGGGTGGAATGAGGTGGTGGCGTGAGTGCGCCTCCCGTGAGAGCTGAACGACGAGGAAGAGAGATATACCTTTAAGCAACCCCTTGAACGCGTTGACCTTTTCGTCGTCTGGGATCTTCTTGAACTCTGAGCACGGTCAGTCGGTGTGATGGAGGAATATACACAAGGATGAAGTGAAGCGTACCTTTTGTGCGCTCAGCCAACCCCTTGCGACTAAGCACATTCTCTTTCTGGTTCTCGACGATCTCGATACCTTGTGCATCGAGCGTCTTTTGGAGCTCGTGGAGGTTTACGCCTGGTCCAGTTGAAGCGTCCCAGCAACCATGCCGGCGTAGGTGAAAGAAGGGCGCAAAACGAGGGTATTTGGGGACGAGAAGATCACAGAATATTCACAGACAGAAAACGAAGGAATACGACGGTGCATGAGCGGGGTGTTGCCAGAGCTTGAATGGACGGTACGCGCGCACCTTTCCACGTTGCAAGTGCTCCAGAGAAGTTGTGCTGTTCTGTCGAGCCCATTGTGACGTTGTCCAGGCTCCAATGACAGACCAAAGTAAGGATGTAGAGATACTAGGCTTGGTCCAGGTACTAGTATGGCCAAGGCGTAGTGTTACCCGAATGTCGCTAACGTAGCAGTTTAAAGACAGCCCAGTTTAAAGTCACCGGGCCGTTTCACCGGTTACTCCACCACAACATCGCGATGACATGGTTCGGTATTCAAGCAATAGCAAGCCCAACAACCTGCTCCATATGCCTCACCACGTCCAACAGTTCCGCACTCTCATAGCTGTACGGTCTCGACGGGATCCGGCGCACAATTGGATCTGTCGCTTTCAACCCTGCGAAGGCAGCCTCCTTCAGAATGATCTTCCACGTCGTCCGTCCCTCCACCACACGGCACTCGACCGTCAGCGCATCATAGTCATTTGTACCCCCCGGCGTCCACCGCGCAAGCTTCTGAATTCGTGCACTGTCGACCAAGTCATGATCGAACTTGCAGTCCGGTCTCTGACACGCGTTCAGCCCGTGGTGAGCTTGACAGAGACTTTGCACTTTTGCGTATTGTGTCTAGCGAAAAAATCAGTCCTACTTGTCTGTTTCCCACCGAAGCAACCTCACGAGAGCCTCGCCCGCCGTTTTCAGTCCTGTGCGTGCTTCTTCCAGTAGCAGCGCCTTGGGGAGATTGTAGACTCTGGCATGGCCGACATTTTTTTTTGATGGGGGTCCCTCGGGTACTCTCACCTCCCAACCGCCGTACCATCCTTCGTAACCCCCATACCTCTCAAACCCATAGCCATAGTCAAGACCAACAACATAGGACTTCCGTCCGTCTCGGTTTCCCTTGGGGCGCACCGAATTTATACTCTGCCCGAAAGCAGACAAAGAGTATACTCACTATCTTGTACACTCGATTGACATTGAATATGGTATGACTGTACTTGCATCCGTGTTCCATCCTCGCTTTTTCGCACTGGCTATAGAACTGTCCGCTCACAGATCCTCTGAGGGGTTGTGTATTGATCAACGTATGATCTCTGCAGGCCGTGCGAGCAGCGTATTCGTCGGTTATAGGCATTCCAGAGTATAGGGAGTTCAGTGGCTGCCACGATGATGGATGTAGATCGATCAGATATATCACGCGAGGTGTTTATACCCCCCAATCACCATGTGGGCGTAAGTGGCAACCTCTTCCAACTCGGTGCCCCAGTATCATTGACATATGCGCTATGACTAACGCTACTTCGTAGATGGATTAGATATCATTGGTCCGACGAAAGCAGGTATGTATACACATCACAAGGGGTTTGCTGCAACACTGACCTACTCGTCCGCCACTATAACCACACTCTTTCCAATAAACGCACCCTTGAGGAAATTATCAAATGCCACCTCAGCATTCTCCAGTCCCCTCGTGACATCCTCTCTGTACGTCAACTCTTTCGATGCGATCAGAGCGGGTACTTCCCGTTCGAAAGCCTCCAAATACTTTGGAGAGAGGGTGCTGACGACGAAACCATTGATCGAGATTTCCTTTAGAATTACGTGGATCAAGTTCTATCACATACAGAATCTTTGAGTCACGTTCGATTTGTAAGATGAACGAAGACTGACTGGAATTGGTTTGGCTGAGCCGCCATAGCCAGCGATCATGCCACATTCCTATTCGATGTGAGTGCGCATACAAAAAAAATGATGGTGACCAGACTGACGATGAATCGGGCGTGTTTCGCAGCTGCGTTCAGGGCAGCTTCCAGAGTTTCACCGCCCACGTTGTCCCAGTAACTGTGCCTTCACTCAGAATACACTGTAGAGCGTTTGGACGGTGGGACATACACGTCGATGGGGCCTTCCTTTTCCAGAACCTCCGACGTCTGTGTTGTCTTGTAATTGAACGCTACGTCGGCACCGAGTTCTTTCAAGAATTGGACTTTGTCATCTGAACCAGCCGATGCAATGACTTTCAAGCCATCCTGCTTCGCAAGCTGAATCACGAGGCTGTGAATGTCTCCCTCAATCCATGCACCCGTAGACATCAAGGAAATATTACGTACGATCCGACTGCACCAGCCCCGCTACTGACGAATGCCACTTCTCCCTGTGCGAGCGAGTTGGCGCGATAGGAAACATCCTAAACAACCTCACCTTCTTTGCACGTGAATATTCCTTCCAACCGAAATATGCGGTCTTGCCTTTGAACTACCGTCAACACATGCCTTGAGAACAACGACCGAGATGAATAGTTTACCAGGCAAACCACCTATGCCCACAAAAACGCTCCAAGGGAGGTTGTACTCGTTGTATACTTGTGTGAAACCTTTGGTCTCGTGTAGCACCGAGTACTCCTGGAACGCTACAGATCAAAGTTGGCACGAACTTTGGCTAACATGTGATCATCGCACTCACCGTAAAATCCATACAAGTGATCTCCGAGCTGGAAAGCTGGGTTCTCGGAACGCACAACGACCCCAATACCAAAACATTCGATCCTACGGACAAGGATGCAGGCTCAGTGAAATGACACTCGTTTATAGAACAAAGCCCTTACGGTTGTCCAATTTGAAACCCATTCTATCCATGAGCCAAAATATAAGTTGGATTGTCTTTGCACATGATGCGCTGAAGAGACAAACTTACAGACGCGGAGGGTTTCATCGTGGCCAGTAGATAGGGCTCCAAGGACAACACGAGGGTCTTGACTAAGACACCTCCATTCAAAGGGACATTGTCCAGGTCAATTGTCTGACTAGCATCGAGTGTCGTTGTCTGGCCGGGTACGGGGAGACCTAGGGGCGGGTACGACGCGCGTTCAGATATACGTTCAAGTTTCCGAGTCAATTGTGCTCACCCGTCGGGAATTCCTTGAGGATGATGCGCTTGTTGGTGACGGGGGCCATCAGTGACAGTTGTCAGAGGAACCGGTGGGATGCTTGGAACTTGCATTGAATCACGACGTTCGAAACAGATTTTATACCCGGAGCTGGCTACTACTTCAGAGACCGCAGCGGGTGTCGGAGCCTTTTCTCAGCCGTGCACGCAGCACGCGTGTACGATCGAGGTGATGGTAACATCACCTCGCCCTGGAAAGGCCCCCTTCTTCCGTATGCGCTGACAGACGATGGACTAAGATTTAATACACTGATAAGCAGGATCCGGCAGTTGTGCATGACTAAAGATCGTCACTGCCACGACCACAGCCACGACTGGTGGAGTTGAATCGTCTATCCAAACATTATAATTTCGAGTGGAACATCCTCATATCTCACACTCGCCGACAGATTGCCCTCTCTTCAGCGCTAGAAAGGTCGTCTCATAATCTCTCGCCTCCCAGTGCTCCATCGTCAGATCGCTCACATACAGATCGTCTGGTCGACCACAGAATGAACTCGAAGCGTCCCTCATGCTCTCCAAGCCCCCCGCCGCACACCCCTCCATTCCAACCGCTCGCCGCGGCATCTCCGCCGCCCTCCTCACCCGCACCAAGAACCCGTCTCACCTTGTCCGCGCACTCTACCTCACACCCAGTCTCGTACCGCCCCGATGCTCACCGGCCCGACTGCCGAAACCATCGCTGAGCATTTCGGCATCGAGACCGTCGACCCGTCTTACTATTGGACAGAGAAAAGGTGGAGGCAACATAGAACTAGACTCGGACACCAATCGAGCCGCCAAGCGCACCGACGGAAGTGGGTTCTGGGCTGACGAATGGCAGCGCAAGGGAGGTTTGTTCAAGAGGACCTGGGACTGCTTGTCAGGGAAACATACCCGTTGCAGTGTTGGGATCTCTGGAACTGGCGACGATGATGTACGGCGGACGCGGTTCCATGTCACCGAATGATGTCCTGACTTCTGCTTCTGTGCGCTTTTCAAACTGCCAGTACTACATCCGCCAGAACGCTGCCTCGACGACTCGAAGTCTGTCGAAGAAGCATCGCAACATGTCGTCGATGACCTATTTAGGGATGGTGGCAAGGGTGGCATCGTCGCCGTGGACAGACAAGGGAATGGTAACGATTTCGCATCTCTGCCCTGCACTCACCAACGACTGGCTGGATCAGTTGCGCTGCCGCTCAACTGTGAGGGCATGTACCGCGGTGTGCCTTTAAGTGCCATTTTCTTCGATGATGAATTGTTTCAGCTTTGAGAGCGAGGTTTGCAATTCTATCGTGCCGATACCCGACGGCTGTTTCAGGTGCTGCGACAAACTTCATTTGTGCCCAAGATGGCTGATCCCGGCCGGCCGGATCCTGACTTCCTCGCTGTGACAGAGAGGAGATGATTATCCTACGACACTCTGTTGCGAGGTACCATGCCCGCGTATGATCTGATTGACTTTCCGCCACATATTCAAAGAAATTCTTTCCAGTTTTCTGGGTCACATGGCTGATAGGCTGGGTCGTTCTTCGTCAAATCCGCCCTCAGGCAATCCGGCGCGGCAATTATCCTCCTCGGACATGTCAGTTGACGTGGCTGCTGATAATGTTTGAGCCCACGCTCTCCCCTATGATAGAACCATATTTTAAATTCCATGGGATAAAAGCTGGACGGAGCACCATGTGGTGTCTTGGATCCTCTCTCTCTCCGGTTCTTACTCAGCGTCAACTAAAAACCATCCGTTCTAGTCATGAAGGTGAACTGAATATCCCCTCTATCCGGCTTATACGACCACTCATTGTGATATAAGGTTCTTGCTATCCTTTACAAAGGTGGTAACGCCGCCAAGGAAGAGCCTCGTCTCCTTGGTACGGTCGAGAATGAGGTGAGCAACGATGAGATGCAGTTCGCCGCCACCAGCCATGCTAACGGAACACGTAGCTCGGCCTCCGCGACTACCTCGAGTCGCAGGGACACGAATACATTGTAGGTGTATCCTCTTCCAGAGCCAGTTTCAATTTCTCACGCCGCATTTGATCGCAGGCTTCTGACTCCAAGGAGGGCCCTGACAGTGACTTCCAGAAGCACATCGTTGATGTGTGTCTATTGCTCCAAATTTGATGTTCCGCGGGTTCTCATCGTCTTTATTTAGGCCGAGATCTTGATCACCACACCATTCCACCCTGGATACCTCACAGCTGACATCTTCGACAAGGTATGGGTCGTCTCGTTCTTATCAGCTGAGGACGGCGATGTGAACATATGTCCCGTTTACGCGTAGGCCAAGAACTTGAAGCTCTGTATCACAGCTGGTGTCGGCTCTGACCACATTGACCTCAACGCCGCTGTCAAGCACGGCGTCCAGGTTTTGGAAGTCACCGGCTCCAATGTCGTCTCTGTTGCTGAGCACGTCGTCATGTCCATCCTCCTCCTCGTCAGGAACTTTGTTCCTGCCCACGAGGTTCGTGACACGTGGTTTTTGTTCACAGGCCGTGTTCTTAGGTCTACATCACGTACCGTATAGATGATCGAGCGCGGTGACTGGCAAGTCTCGGAAGTCGCCCGCAACGCCTTTGACTTGGAGGGCAAGGTCGTCGGTACCATCGGTGCTGGCCGCATCGGTTACCGTGTTCTTCAACGCTTGGTTCCCTTTGACTGCAAGGAGCTGCTCTACTACGACTATGCTCCTCTCCCGGAAGGTGAGCTTACTGGCTTTACTCTCTGCCCCCTCTCATCTGTCTTACATTATGCCAGCTGCCGCCAAGGCCGTCAACGCTCGCCGCGTTGAGGACCTCAAGAAGTTCGTTTCTCAATGCGATGTCATCACCGTCAACTGTCCCCTCCACGAAGGTACCCGTGGGCTCGTCAACGACGATCTTCTCAAGCACTTCAAGAGGGGTGCATGGCTCGTCAACACCGCTCGTGGTGCCATCTGCGACAAAGACGCCGTCGCCGAGGCCATCAAGTCTGGTCAACTGAACGGTACGTGCAACATTCCACGTCTCCCGTCATACTCGTCTCCGCGTGCTGATCCGAGGTCCTTCTTTTTCTTGGTTGACTTGACGATCAGGGTACTCGGGTGACGTCTGGAACGTCCAGCCCGCACCCCGCGACCACGTCTGGCGAACAGTCAAGAACCCCCTCGGCGGTGGCAACGGCATGGTTCCCCACTACTCTGGTACGACGCTCGACGCTCAGGAACGTTACGCCCGTGGAACGAGGAGCATCGTCGAGAACTACCTCACCGACAAGCCTCAGGAACCCGGCAACATCATCATCGGCGTTGGCAAGTACCAGACCAAGGCGTACGGTCAACGCTGAGCGCCGAGTGCAGCAGTGGGGCTTGTTGGTCGTCGTGTAAAGTATGACGGGAGTATGAGCCAAACAAGTTTACCTTCAAGTTGTATATGTAAGTATATCTTCGAGAATCCAAAATGCCATCATGTATGCATTGCGCGTCCGAGAGCCGGGACCTGCCAGTGGGCGTTGAATTCTTCTTTGCCTCGGACATGGAAGCGTGTATGGATACCTCGCTATCGCCGATTGTGAGCGTACTAGTTGGTCCTTTGCAGATCGGTAATCGATCCCCTTTCAAAAGAACCAGCGGGTGCTGTCCGTGACTAAAAACCACACTTTTGCGTCCGAGCTACTTCAGACCTGGGGACAAGTCACGACTTCACAGCAAATTACCTAGTACGAAAGTATTGCATGTGATAGACGTGTTTCCAGAACGACTCTGACGGACCGCACGAACCTTGACCCGGCTTACAGGAGGTTTGATACGTTTGATTGTAACTCACGTTTTGCACCCCGGGCTGTTCCACGTCAACTCAAGTTCACCTGCCAATCGCCAAGGATGTGAAATAGCCGAGGCGTTCGTGATGCCAACGGGATCGTTCTAGGCCCAGAATGTCCACGAATCGTGGCCAGATCGGGTACAAGTCAGAATCCGACAACCCAAGGGAGATCTATTAGCATCTAGACTCGGTCATCGGCAACCTGAGTCTGAGTAGTTAATCATATGATTACGGGCACAGGTTCTACATACCGCTAAGCTACCCTCTTTGCATGATCAGCGACAAGATCTTTCGTGACCTTTTCCAACTTGGCTACGTGCTTCACGTAGACTGACCCCTCGGGATTGTAGAGCCGGCAGTTTTCAAACACCAGTTGTGCGTCGTCCAAGAAGGTCTTGAGGTTTGGGTATTGGTTCGTGTTCAGCTTGTGTTCCATGGTGCCGAGGTCTGCAAGGATGGTCAGGCGTATCTGGAAACCAAGCTGGACGAGACTGACCCATGGGTCGCTTGACGACCTCGTAATAATCGGGCACTTCCTCCCCGTTGACAGGATTCAAGAAAGGCCACGCGTTTGGATGAGCCTTCATATCCCCAAGCAGCCGATGCATGAAATTATGCTCGGCGCTTTGCGGTGTCGAGCGAGAACTGATAGGACCAGTGAATCAGTTACTGGTGGCGAGAGTCGAAACAGTCAGCCTCACGAAGTGGACATTCCAGGCGTCCAGCCGCTCTCCCCTGTTGCGTTGTAAGAACACAAATCCATCCTTTCATTCAAGAAACGACATACGCAGCCCAGGAACCTCCTTGGGGTCCACAATGACGCCTTCGGGTTGACCTTCCTGGAACTGGTCTAAACCCTTATATACAAAATGCGACCTTGACTTCTCCCTAATCTTTGCTATGATCGCGTCTCGCTGCCGTGCAATGATGTTTGTCTTGTCGAGGTAATCGACTTTGCGCAACATTGTACACTGCATGATCGTACCACCTTCATAATCCTTGATGTACCCTGCCCACACGGAACGATGGAGGGTAATGTCCTTCGAGAATCCTTGCTTCTTGAAGAAAATCACGGCGAAGTTGTCTGCATAAGTGAGGAAATGCATCACGTTCGGGTATGTATTGCGTATGTGAGCTTTGAAATGGTCCATGAGCATGCCTCCATAACCCTGCGACACATGTAAGCCACCGACGCGAAGAAAAAAGAAGACATACCTTGACTTGGTCAACGGAAGCAGTGGCAAAGAAAACGATCTCTGCGAAGCCACGATGAGGGAACGGGCGATAACAGATTCCTCCGACCACCTTATACCCGCGTTTGATGATGGCAAGTGCCTTCGAATTTTTGTCGTACACCAGACGAGCGATGTATTCTCGAGGCATCATGGGTAATTGTGTCCGGAAGAGCGTTTTCAAACCAGTGAGGATTACCAGTGATCGGGGTGTGCCGTCATTTTCGACCGCTGCCACTTGAATGATGCCTTTCCGAAGCTCAACGAATGCTGCTTTCTCAGCTTTCAAAGGTGGCTGAAAAGGATATGGGGCCATGGATCGCGGATGAGTCAAACATCACTCACATGAGCGGCGGACGATGGAGCCGCATCAATGGTGACACCGGTGGCAAGTCTTGTCAATTGAGATTCGTCCATCTTTTCTTCGACCTTCACCTTTGCATCTGGAAGATGCCCGTTCGTGCCATTCACGTCAGGCTGCATGCTGGACGTAGGTGCGGTCTGTGACTTGGACTTCATACTCGAGGTTTTCTTCCCAGTTCTCTTGTTTGATTTCCGTGCTGGCGTACCCAACGGTTGCTGCTGGGGCACCTGGTCAGCGAGAGGTTTATCCTCTTCGTCTTCCTCTTTTTCATCCGCATCGCTAAGTGACGATAGGGATAACCGACGTCTCTTTGTGGGTGGTTCGTCACCGTCACTGAGTACGGAGGATCCAGGCGAATGAGCTCTCTCGAATGGGGATGTATGTTCTACGAAAATCTGTAAGCTACAATGGATGATCGACTATAGTCAAACATATCTTACCGATAGATGGAGAATGCATTGAGATGAGGGATACCGGTAGCCTCATTTGTTGCCTGCGGGCGAGGATATCGTCGTCTGAGTAGTCAAAGTCAAGCAGCTTGTCTACTTCCTGCAGGGAGAAAACGTGCAATGCATCCGTTAATATCGACCAAACCGGGCATGTGAGTAAGATGATTGCCAACCTGAGACGAGGAATGGAAGCATTTAGTCGTGGCGCACTGGCTCAGCGTGCAAACTTGCCTGAAGCATCTCATCGAGACGAATAGCTAAACGACCTCTTCGGGAGAACTCCTCTCTTCCAGTGGTGCTTTCGTCTGCCCCGTGGTCTCCCACCTCGTGCCCACATATACAAGTGCATAGGTATGCGGGTTCGTCGTCGTCGGAGCCATATTGATCCAACGCTCCAAGAGAGGATTTACGGCTGTCTTGGTCGTCCAGTACGACTTGGATGTCGGGTGGAGGGCGGAGGCCGAGACAAGAATCGCATGCGGAGCACGGTGTGTGGCGGGCGATTTTGAACGCCAGTGCAGCGTCCGTGAAAGATGTTTCGGTGACCGGTGGATATGTCAGTCTCATAGTCTCAGCAGTACGAGCTGCATTGCCAGTGGTCGATGCTGCCAGTGGCAACCACCAACTTGAAGACATGCACGGTACAATGTCAGGGACCCCAGCCACTCTCTAATTCAGTCTTGTACCCTTGCTTGTACCCTCGTAGGACTAACTACTGACAGTGACCACAAAGTTGAGTGTATAACTACTAAGAGTTCAGAACGTTCAGCGGTTACGGGCGAGCTGATCTGCGAGGCGAGCCTTCATGGCGATTACCAAGTGTCATGTTGATCGTAATTAAGGGCACCACCAGCTATTGGAATGGGGACGGATCCTCCTAGCCTTCGGTATGATACCATGGCAAACGTCGCAGAGCAACATTCGTTTGCGAAGAAATCTCAAAGTCCGTCAGCTGACGTTTGTTTGTCCCGGGCGGCGCTATGTATCTTCCACTGATTACATACCCTTCAGGCCAGGTGGGAGGCCCACATTCCTCGTGTTCCGAATTTCTCGGCTATATATTGCTCATGATAACATGAGAATGTCTTTCCCCACGCCCCGCATCCTCGTAGCCATGACCAAGGAACAGCCCACTGCAATGCCTCGGGTAGCCGACAAGAACATTATCTGTGCAGGGAGACGTGGTAGTGGAAAAAACTATGTCTTGGTCATCCACGGCGGCTCGGGGACGATGGCTCAGGACGGCTCGACACCCGAACAGCGCGCCAAGTACAGAATGACGTTGACTCGTGCACTCGAGGCTGGTCATGAAGTCCTCAAGCTCGGAGGCGAAGCAATGGATGCTGCCGTGGCTGCTGTCGCGGTCTTGGAAGGCAAGTGGAGTTGAATCGGACCTTTCGGTCCACCCAAACATTATAATTTCGAGCTGAACAATCTCATATCCGTCGACAGATTGCCCTCTCTTCAACGCTGGCAAAGGTGCCGTCTTCAACGTAGCCGGAAAGGTCGTCTCATAATCTCTCGCCTCCTGCTCCATCGTCAGATCGCTCACATTCAGACCGTCTGGTCGACCACAGAATGAACTCGAAGCGTCCCTCATGCTCTCCAAGCCCCCCGCCGCACACCCCACCATTCCAACCACTCGCCGCGGCATCTCCGCCGCCCTCCTCACCCGCATCAAGAACCCCTCCCACCTCGTCCGCGCACTCTACCTCACACCCCGTCTCGCACCGCACCCAATGCTCACCGGCCCGACTGCCGAAATCATCGGCACTGAGCATTTCGGCATCGAGACCGTCGACCCATCTTACTATTGGACAGAGGAAAGATGGAGGCAACATAGAACTGGACTCGGACTACCGGTTGAACCGATAGAGCCGCCGCGCATCCCGGATACCGAATCCGAGACTGCCTGCGAAACAGACTCTGACACGACGGAAGTGGGTTCAGTGAAAAGCTTCAAGTTTGAGCCAATTGATTTGATGCCCATGGGTACCGTCGGTGCCGTGGCGTTGGACGTTCGAGGGTGTATTTCCGTCGTGACCTCTACTGGTGGGAGGACCAACAAGTTGGTCGGGCGTGTGGGTGATACCCCCATTATGGGAAGTGGGTTCTGGGCCGAGGAATGGCAGCGCAAGGGGGGTTTGTTCAAGAGGACATGGGACTGCTTGTCAGGGAAACCTACCCACTGCGGTGTTGGGATCTCTGGAACTGGTAACGGTGATGTACGGCGGACAGGGTTCCATGTCACCGAATGATGTCCTGACTTGTGCGCGCTTTTCAAACTGCCAGTACTACATCCGCCAGAACGCTGCCTCGACGATAGCACGTCGCATGCAATATCTCGACGAGTCTGTCGAAGAAGCATCGCAACATGTCGTCGATGACTTATTTAGGGATGGTGGCATGGGTGGGATCATCGCCGTGGACAGACAAGGGAATGGTAACGATTTCGCATCTCTGCTTAGCACACTTGAAACTGACCATTGGCTGGGTCAGTTGCGCTGCCGCTCAACTGTGATGGCATGTACCGCGGTGTTATCCGCGCGGACGGTGTGCCTTTAACTGCCATTTTCTTCGACGATGAATTGTCCCAGCTTTGAGAGCGAGGGTTTGCGATTCTATCGTGCCTATACCCACGATTTAGACAATACATACAGGATACCCTGAGATCAGTCATGCCGTTGCTGTCGAGGTACATCAACATTAATGCAGCTCCATTCGGAGTGCCCGTTGACTCGCATATAAAAAGGGCAGAGAACTTATCTGGGTTGACTGTAGTAAGTATCTGAGAATTTTGATTGGTGGATGCAAGTACAGCCTAGCTGGATTTGGTCACCTAAGATGTTTGTTTGTCTGGCATTGCCGCTGTAGACGCCTCGAGTACTCAATTGGAAGATAGCGTTGCTCGGGATTGGCTCGGGACAAACAAACGTCTGAATCGGGCAAGGTCCTGTCGTGAAGATTTCTGCCCTGCCGATGCCTGACCAGTTCGCCCGTGACCGCATGGCCGCTGAACGTTTCACGTCCTGCATGGTCATCCTCAGCACATCAAACCTCCCCCAATGGACACGCGTAACAGCGCGGATCGGCAGACCGCACTCAACCCGCCAACACAGTACCCGCGAAAAAGCGTGGTAGGCGCAGTTTGAGAGCCTCAACTATCGCCGCCCTCCTCAATCTAAACCGAAATTATCGTCACCGCAGTTTAGCTTGGCCGCATCAGTCACACGTCTTCACCGAATCCAGAACAATAATCATTCCCTTCGTGGTTCATGCTGTCATTTTACTAGCTGGAGCATCGAGGTCATAGCAACCATCTTCTCAAGTTCATCGAAATCTTGCCGGGCCCAGTACCGACAGACTGTCCTAAATTTCTCGGTTATATATTGAGAACATGAGAACGTCTCTCACCACGCCCGCATCCGCTCTCAACCAAGGAACAGCCCACTGCAATGCCTCTGGCAGCCGACCGCAAAATTCTTCGTGCAGGGAAACATGGCACTGGACAAAACTTTGTCCTAGCCATCCATGGCGGCGGGGGGATGATGTCTCGGGATGGCTCGACACCCGAAAAGTGCGCCGCGTACAAAGCGGCGCTGGCCAGTGCACTCGAGGCTGGTCACGAAGTCCTCAAGCTCGGAGGCGAAGCAATGGATGCTGCCGTGGCTGCTGTCACAGTCTTGGAAGGTGAGTCGGACCTTTCGATCCAAGTGGGAATCCACCGGGACCTCCGAACATTATAATTTCGAGCGGAACAATCTCATATCTCACACTCGTCGACAGACTGTCCTCTCTTCAACTCTGGCAAAGGCGCCTCCTTCAACAAAGCCGGAAAGGTCACTCTTAATCTCTCCTCGCTCCATCGTGCTCACATACAGACTGTCTGGTCGGCTACAGAATGAACTCGAAGCGTCCCTCATGCTCTCCAAGCCCCCCGCCGCACACCCCTCCATTCCAACCACTCGCCGTGGCATCTCCGTCGCCCTCCTCACCCGCACCAAGAACCCCTCCCACCTCGTCCGCGCACTCTACCTCGCACCCAGTCTCGTACCACACCCGATGCTCGCCGGCCCGAATGCCGAAACCATCGGAACTGAGCATTTCGGCATCGAGACCGTCGACCCGTCTTACTATTGGACAGAGAAAAGGTGGAGGCAACATAGAACTAAGCTCGGACTAGAGGTTGAAGAACCACTCGAGCCGCCGAGCGCCCCGACGGAAGTGGGTTCAATCAAAAGCTTCAAGTTTGAGCCGTTTGATGTGATGCCCATGGGCACCGTCGGTGCCGTGGCGTTAGACGTTCGAGGGTGTATTGCCACCGTGACCTCCACCGGTGGGCGGACCAACAAGTTGGTTGGACGCGTGGGCGATACCGCCCTCATGGGAAGTGGGTTCTGGGCTGACGAATGGCAGCGCAGGGGGGGGTTGTTTAAGAGGGTCTGGGATCGCTTGTTAGGGAAACCTACCGATTGCGGTGTTGCGATCTCTGGAACTGGCGACGGTGATGTACGGCGAACACAATTCCATGTCACCGAATGATGTCCTGACTTGTGCGCGATTTTCAAACTGCCAGTGCTATATCCGCCACAACTTTGCCTCGACGGTAGCACATCGCATGCAATATCTCGACGAGTCTGTCGGGGATGCAGCGCAACATGTCATCGATGACCTGCTTAATAGGGGCGGTGGCAAGGGTGGCATCGTCGCTGTGGACAAACAAGGGAATGGTAACGATTTCGTAACTCTACCCCGCACACTTGAAACTGACCATTGGCTGGATCAGTTGCGCTGCCGCTCAGCTGCGAGGGCATATACCGCGGTGTCATCCGGCCGGACGGTGTGCCTTTTACTGCCATTTTCTTCGATGATGAATTGTCCCAGCTTTGAAAACGAGGATTTGCGATTCTATCGTACCTACACAAAAGTAGTCTTTGGGATCAGTCATGCCGTTGATGCGAGGTGCTATCAACATTAATGCAGCTCCGTTTTGAGTGCCCGCTGACTCTGATACGAACGATCTAATGGAAGATTCGATGATCTAGGGTCACGAAAAGAACAACACACCGGCACAACACAGATTCAAAATGCCACCGCATACGCCTCGATGAACTTGATAAGACGATCGCAATGGCCCGATGCTCCCGATAGTAAAATGACAGCGTGCACCACGAAGGGATTTTCCTGATTAGTATGGATAGTTGTTGTTCTGGATTCCGCGAAGACGGGTGACCAACGGCCAAGCTGCGGTGAAGAGACATTCGGTACTGTTTAGAGATTCTTAGGGATGGGCCCAGCCTGCCAGTGAGCGTTGCCCAGCGGGTTGGTTTCATGAAACGTGGCAGTACCCGTGGGAACTTTCCGCCACGACGAGCGCCCAACTCACGCCGCCTTGACCCTGATGTCTGTCCCCCTCACGCTTCCCGTCTTGCCCGCGTCTCGCCATAGACGGTCTGGTCACCAGACTACGCCCACCCCACCCCGCGGGCGCACGTAGTGCGCGCCCATTCCGTTCGTGCCATCACGGCACACGCCCACCGTTATTTATTTTAAGAATCCAATGTACAAATATATGTTTTTATTTTTTCTCATCAGTTCAAGCCTGTAGAGCATACCATCGAGCATGAAAATTTCGGGGTACACACCACCGTGACACTCTCGAGTGTTCGTCGGGGCCGGCGTCGGGCACGGCGGGCACCAAGGCGCAGCATCACGTGCACGCCCCCAGACGCCCCGCCAGCCAGACTCGCCCCCGAACTCTCCCCAAACTGTCTGTTTCCCGGATGCCTTCAAGAACTCTGTCGTCTGGTGTCTCCTCTCGGCTGACACGTCGGGGATAGTTGACCCTCTTTTTTTCCCCGCCGGGGATGTGAGTACAAACAAACAAAGTTTTCCGGCCGTTATCCCGCTATGAAGTGGAGCCGGTCTCTAGGTATAAAAGACGGGTCGCGAAGCGTTGAGCTCTCCAGCCTCCCGTTCCACTCAAGCATCTCGGCCGGATTGCACTCAGTCTCTTGTACATTTTTCCTCTCATAATGCTCCAATCTATCGTCTTCACCTCACTGAGCGTCCTCCTTCTCTCGTTACCGGTAGCACCAATGCCGTTCGATGAGTCACAGACGCACACCGGGAGAGTGCGTCGACTCTCCGCCTTTTATATCCCATCACTGACCACTGGCTACTCAGGGAACGTGGTTCTACGACGGATTGGGTGCATGTGGTGAACAGAACAGCGACTCCGATCCTATTGTCGCGCTTTCGGTCGAGTTGTATGGTTCGGGGGGCTACTGTGGCCGAGTGAGCGTCCTTTCATGTTCCATCACCGGCCTCTCATCTCGTTCCACAGTGGGTCCGCGTCACGAACACCGTGAACGGGCAGACGGCGTACGGCATGACGCGTGATGAATGCCAGGGCTGTGGCACTTACGATCTAGGTATGCCTACGATCTAGCTTTTGTTTCGGACGCAGTGCTGATTGATGTCAAGACATGTCCATCGGTTTGTTTCAGCAAATTAGTGATCTGAATGGCCATATGCCGACTATCTCCTGGGATTTCATGCCTGAGGGATGGACTCCCCCCTGAGTGCATCATTTCCTTTGCATTGCTCTTCTTCTCCCAGGTCCTGCCAACGCTGAATAGAATCGAACGTCAGAGTGTGATGACAATCGAAACGTTTTGATGATGCTACTTATGCTTTCACCTAATGACGCAAAACAGTTCTTTACATAGAAGCAAATAGATTTCGTCGTGCACCGTTAGATCTAGTCTTTCTTACAGTACTAGTGTTAACGCTGGGGACATAGCAAGGTCCGCGCGCCCATTCATTACCTATAGAGACAACACTGGATAGAAAGAATACCTCGTGATGGATCGATTAGAACCCGGGAGTACTCCCATTCGGAACATGATGACATCGCAGCTAGCCTCCAGATCAAGCTCACCATGGACTCGGGTCGTTTAACTTGCCCAGTAACGAGTCAATTCCAACAACACAGAAAACACATCACGACGTTCTATGTATAGTCCCAAGTACAGTGCGCGCGAGGCTGATGTACTCCACAGCCGTCTCAGCGTCCTGCCCATCACGATCTCGTTTCTCCCAATGCGTGATGCTGCCATCGATGAGCGACAAGGCCTCCTCTGGCGCGTGCTCGTCGACCCAGCGTACGTACTCTGCTTCTTGCCAGCCGTGAAGTGTGTGTGGGAGTGGCAACGGTGATCGGACGAGGATGTGGTGAAGCACGACGAGCGGTGCGAGGCCGGCGGTGCGCTCGGGCGAGGCCAAATACGTGTTTTCGAGAAACAGAAGCGGTCTGCGTGTACCGAAAAGTAAGTGATACACGTCGAGGGCACGGAAACGGGCAGAGAAAGGACGCCCACCGCATAGCTCTCAACGCCTTGTATTCTTCGCCGATGCTCTCCAGACTCCCACTCCGTTTGCTTTGCGATCCGTCTGCCAGGAATGCGTTCAGAGAAAATTCGAGCTCCGCCATGTCTGTCGTCAGCTGAAGTTTACCGCTCTCCCCGAGCGGTTTCGCGATCGAGGCATGCAAGACGAATATTCGGATAACGTACTTGACGATACCAGGCACCCTGTTGTCCATCAGAGATCAGTCGAACACGTCTTGGGATCAAACGAGAACGAGTACCAAGGTCGCACGATCTCGGGCGCAAAGTTGCTCAATAACCCCGTCTTGACAAAGTTGAGCTTATCGACGAGATCTTTCATGTACAGACTCGTTCCTGAGATGCCCGGGTCGATTGCCTTTTGCAGGTCGAGCCTGTGGAGCCTCGACACGATGCCTGCGAGCTCCTTTTTGATAGCACTCTGCAGAGGATCAACGATCTGATCATATCTGCTTCGGATTTTCTGACGATGCAAGGTGAACACGACGATAATCCCGTACAGCACTGACGCACAGTTATGCTGGGCCCGATGGCGGTAGAAACGCTCTCCGTGTGTTCTTCCATCAGTTTCTCCAACTTGGTCCAACAGTGATATAAAAAAGTCGCAACCTGTCCATTCAGCAATTGTTGGGAAGTGGCCATTGGGCCCAAGAGCGACACAGCCGAACGGTCGGACACAACCTGCGATAAATGTCATTAGTGACACCCCTGCAAACGGTAATCCTCTCACCAATCCATCGGCCCTTGTGACCACGCTTTCTAGACTCGTCGCCGCATTCTTGGCCACCACCCGCACCAGCAGAGGGTCGAAACGTGCAGAGTCGAGCTCGTTGGTTACGGTGCGCACGATGTTGTTTCCTTCGTTTGTGCCGGGAGGAGCACGAGAACCACCGGAGAATGCTTGAGCGACGGCCTCGTTCATCCGCGTAGATGAACGAGAAACATAGAGGGCCTCAAAAGTGGAAAGTGCGCGGAGTATGAGGATCGTTTCTGAACTTGGTTTGGTCGTTGGCGATGAGCCTTCCAAGGTGCTGGAAGAGACTCACGATTGATATGATGGAGTGTACACGGTGTCGGTGTGCACGGCAATGCTAGCAAAGAACTCGTGGAAAAGCCGTAGGAGCTTGGGATAGCCAGAGCTCAGAGTTTGTTGCAGGAAACTTGATCCTATACTTGGCGTCAGATCACCTTGAAGACGTCGAGATTATCACTGACCTTTAGCGGCGTCGCGTGCGTACTTGTCCAAAGACTTTCCTAGCGACGCCCAAAATACAGTACTCGGTTTACTGTCAATCGCCTGATATTCGTATGGTCAACCTGCGATAATATGGGTGACAATACAAACCTTGAGAGCCTCGTCGAGGAATGATACTCCACTGAGCGGGTCCTTCTTGAGATTGAGTACTGTCTCGAGGGTATAAACCTGGACGCAAAAAGCCTGACTCTTTGGGAACAACGGCCGGGACAGAACCCTACCTTGATGCAGCATCCCGCCATTTCCTCGACAAGTGACTCGATTCTCGTCCATAGTGCAGCAGCAAACTGCGGCGCAGTGATGTTCGTTGGCTCTGTACGCACACGCGACTTGTATAGCAATCCCTGCGATGCTTGCGGAGGTTCTGCATTCACGCCAGGCTTAGAAAGAAACGAAATCTCCAAACGAGCCAACCCACCTTTGGCCACGATCTCTTTCGATATTCGGGAGAGATCAAAGGCGTTTCGGATACGCTCCTCCACAGCCTCGCTCAAATCACGTACAAGACCTTCCACTAGTGTTGGTAGCGTGCGCAGGTTATAAGCTGTCTGCAGCGAAGATGCGAGCAGCGATTGATCCTGCCAACAGCGTCAGGACGCCCGTGACGAAATGTGCAATGTATGCTACACACCAAGGAGGTAAGCCCCTGAAGTACCATAGCCTCCATTTCCTCCTTGACTTTCTTTCGAGAATCGGTGATGAATGGAATGTATGCGGCTGCTGCGTTGACGGAACGCAGTGGGATGGCATTCGCGCCCGTCGGTGACGACGACTCGCCATCAGGATGAGCGTGTGTTTCTTCTGGATCATCCTCGTCGGGTCCGTCGAGCAATGCACCTACATCCGTCAAAACACCCGACCTCTGCAACCAAACACGCAAGACGCACTCAACTCTGCGACGCTCAACGCAGCCTTGGCGATCGTTCGCTCCTTGTCTTCCTGGTGATCCTCAGCAGGCCCATTCGCACCGACGCCAGCGCGCTTCTCCCTCCCGCCACCCGCGTTGGCATACCCACCCAACTCGCTCATCTGCGCCTCGAGTCGCTTCGCGAGGACAGCGAACCGCGCCGTCCGGCGAAGTGTATCGTTGGCTTGTTGTATGCGCTGGAGACGAGCCACGTTTGCTTGTAAAGCCTGGTAAGGCACACGGATCTTCTGGCGCAATCTCCCGGGGTCATCCTCAGCGCTGCCGTGCATCACCAACAAGCCGAAAAAAACACGACGCTCACTTTTCGATCGAGGATTCGACGTCGTCCAGGCCTCGTCGGACGGACGACAGAGAACCCGAAAGCTTGCTCGCATTCGACGCGTGTTGTAATAGGTCCTCGTGGTGCGCCGTGACCTACCCCCACACAACCACAACTTTCAACACGAGCCCGAAAAGCGTCACGGAGATGCGAGAACACACCAAGGCCTTGATCTGCTTACTGACATCCTCGATGCCAAAGTCAAGCTTGGAGATCGCCACTGAGATGTCCTCCTTGGCAGGCTCCTGGATCGAGAGCGTAGCCTTTGGTTTCAGCTGAGATGAGGACGTTGGAGGGTATGGTTCGCCGGCGAGGACAGCGTTTGCATATGAGTTGGCGTCAAAGTCTGCGATGGCGAAGACAGCATAGTCTAAGAGTCATGAGCGATGAGCTCGGTCGACGAAAGCACAGACACAACGAATACCTGCCATTAACAACTTGCTTGCCGCTTGCTCGACGTTACCCGCAAGGACAACCGACAAGGCTGTGGCAGTGCAGTTACATTGTCATTGATCACGTGCGAAAGTCACGACGCGTTTGTGACAGACGCGTCGCGTCATTTAACCCCGCTCGTCCGGATCAGCTAATTCGAGAAAGAGTAATTCCAAGAAAGTATGCGACGGTACCACCTCCTACATCTCCTACATCCCCGACAATATGGTACAAATCAACCCCACGCTACATAACGTTCTACCAGGTACAGACCAAGTGCAAAGCAAAGCGACACACGAGTGCATCCGATTCTCAGAGATACAGGGAAAGGAAAGGAAAGGAAAGGGAGAGAGAGAGAGAGAGAGAGAGAGAGAGAGAAAAGAATGGATGGAGTAAAAAGGGACAAGGAATCACAGCGATCCCACGGATCGTACAACCTCCACTCTACACCCACAACGTGCTCGCCTGCCGTGCCGAACAGCGAGACTGTATACAGCTTGAGATCGAGAGAGAATATGTTGTTCCTTCCAATGCGATAAGGGTATGATGATAATTCCAATACTGTTGCCGATGCCGATGCTGAATTCTGTCGTAATTCTGTAGAGATAACCAATCAGCGTCTTCGGGTCCTGGCCCTTGATCGTGCCTTCGGCCGCGCCTGCACGGCCGCGTTCGTCTTCGTTTCGTCAGTGACGGTTTCCGTCTTGTTCTTGGTCGCCGTTCTCGCTCGAGAGCCCCCTTTGGCTCTGGGACGGGCGATTCGAGGCCTCTTTGCAGCGGGACCCTCAGCGCCGTCCTCTTCTGTTGCTTCTTCATTGACTATCTTGTCCACTGTTTCGGTAGCCTTGGATTTCGTTGCCTGTTCATCGCACAGGCTGACGGCTGTGCTCGATCCGGACTCCCCTCCCCCGACAGACTCGGGGGTCACCGAGGTCGATTCGCGGGACGGCGTTCGTGCCTGAGACAGACCGCGAGCCCGAACGGATGGGGTGAGTGTGGATGCGACAGATGTAGGCGACAAAGAGCCAGCTGCTTTCGCCCTGCGCTCTTGCTGACGCAGGCTTTTGCGCAGCTCCGGTGCTTCCTCTACATCCAATGCGTCGCGTTGTACAGAGTCATCTGCCGCACTCGCAGAAATGATAATTTCGGGAGAGTCGATCCGCTCGCGTTTCGCAGATTTCGTGACGATGGGTTGAACATCGGGTGCAAGTAACAATGCCACCTGGACGTCTTCTGTCGTTGTGGGCCCATCGCCTTGTCTGGCATCCTCGTCTCCAGGATCGTCGCTGGAATTGGACTTTGCTCGGGCCCCTGCTGAGCGAGAAGAAGTTGATTTGCGTGTCCTGGCACGCTTGCGAGGTGGAGGAGTCACTCTCTCCTCTTCGTCTACAGTCTCGTCGCCGCTTGCGCCGTGTGTTGTCGTTGGGAGAATGGCGGGTGGTTTGCGTTTCCGGAGATTCATTCGGTTCTCAGGTTCGGAGGGGGTATATGTCGCGTACCAAGGAATTGATGCGAGCGCTGGGGCATAAGCGAGCTGCATGCTCTTGAGAATCCAGAGGTTCTCTGGGACATCGATCCATCCAATCGGAGAAAGAATAGGTGTGGGAGTGGTATCTTTGCAACGGGTGTCAACATGTGCACAACAGGAATGCAGCTAGTGTGAGACAAGGACGCACCCAAAACAGATTGTATCATCAGTGCGGTAGCCTTTTTCTGCTCCCTGTTCCAGAAAGCCCAGTGGGCGGGATGGAGAGGGTGGTAGAACACAGAAAGCGCTACAAGCGCCAAAACCCGCTTGTCTGTGGGTAATGGCGGACACTCGGGTGGAGCGATGGTCGCTCGTTCGAGGAAATGTCGAACGGAGGGCAACTTGGCTGTGAGGACGCCGTCTGCGAGTACGCCAGGTGCCACCGAAGGTGCTGGAAGGACGCTGGGGTAGGACCGGGGTGGAGGCGGTGGGGTCTGGGAGAGTATGTGAAGTGGATCGTGGCGCGGATATATGGGTTTGGGAGGATGGGCTGGTGGTTTTGCACTCGACATCTGGGGTTCGTCTTGGCGAATTGAGGAGATGGGGAATCTGGAGGTGGAGGAGGCGGGAAAGTCGTACTCCAGGGAAGCAGGGAGGTAGGGATAAGGAGCAGGCTGACGGGGCTGCAAGGGCGACCGGAACGGGCCTGTGTGGGGGTTGTTGGAGGCGCCTATCATAGTGGATGGGCACCGAGAGCTAGAGGTTTGGGGCGATTTAACAAAGACGGTAGCGGCGGTGCGGTGGGATGCGGGACTTACGGAGGGGTGTGGAATGGATGGTAGATTCGGAGTGAGTGCACCGATGGTAGATATATAAACGGGCGGAGTGGAAGTGGCGAGGACAATGATCGCGGTGGAGAGAAAGAGCGTTGTGGACAGCGGTGGGCAGCCTCTCAGCGCGCCGGCTTGCAAGGCGAGGCAGGGCACGCTATCCAATTCCCGATCCAGCACCTGCCAAATTCGGCCACCTCTCTCCCAACACGTGGCTCTCATAAAGCATGGCTGGGCACACAAAGAAAAGAAGAGAGAAAGAATAGACATGGAAGCCATCCACACCAACTGGCGCGGTACACAATCCTTTGTCTCTTTGTCGTCCGCTCGGTTGCCACTTTCACGACGGAAGCGGAGCAGAATACTACGCCCGCGGTCTAATTTCGGCATTCCGCTTTGACCTCGACCATCTAATCTTATCGGCTATCCGGCCCATATCGATAACATCATGCCATAAGGATACTATTGGTCCAGTGACGGGGCCGTGCCTCACAACACACTTGCGTACCACATCCTATCACAGACACAGATTAGACGCGTCGAGGTTCCAGCGTGGGCTCCACAACCTCGCGGAGAAACGGACGCGGTCAGATCAGTGAAACCTCCAGGTCGTTGGCATCCTATTTACCCACAATGTACTCGGCTAATTCATGCCACGCCCCCATGGAAGATACCCCTGCAAGCACGCACGTCATCTCAGCCGACAAGAGTGAGAGAACCCCGGGTCCGATCGCATGTCCGATAATATTCTTCCTCCAGCAGTGGAGCAGCTGAAATGAACAACAGTCCAACAAGTCTTTTGCAACCAAGCAAGCCCTCTCATTGAACGATGAGCCTTCTAAGCGATCCGAAAAAGCGTCCTACAGCACGGGTTACTTTATTAGGGAAGGCCAGGCCTTTGTCTTGCCAGTGTGATGGACGGGCGTTTACTCCGTCATGATTGACCATGAGTCGGGTCCTCCCCTGCGCATTCCGGGTATGCCACGGGAGGCACGTCCGCCATCCCAGCGAGCATATCTCGCACTCGTCCAGTAGTGAAATCCCTCGTGACTGGTGCGACAATTACGGCACGCACAACGAGTGAGGGATCGATATCTGGTGGTGGTAGGTAGGCGGGAAGCATGGGTATGGGCAATGCCGACTGCTTGGCGGGAACAAGCGGAGGCATGTCCTATATATGAGATCGACTGAGCATATCTGGAACCAGCATCACTTACATCAACCCGCTCGAGGTAGCCAACAACCCACACATAGCTCTTTCGCTCTAATGCCCATCGATGGTTGATATTAGGATCCTTCCGCTCCTTCGTGCTTGGCGCAGACATAACAACGTCGGCGCCAACGCAGAGACTCACATCGACAAGCAGTGCGTTGGATGCGTCATGCAACAACACGAGCGTGGTTTCGGCGTCATATGTGAGCATCCTGTGTTTGGCGACCCCTTTGTACAGTGAGGCGTGGAACGAATGTAATCAAAGCCACACCTTCCTGCAACACGCAATTTCCGTCCAATATCGTCTTCGCAGATGCGATCTAACATCACGATCGTCGCGTTTTCCACTTGCTGGGGCATTCCGATTGAATAGGTGCGACTTTACAAAAACGCCTGTGAGATTCAGATAAAACTTTAAAGATTTTCAAAATTCAGACCGAATTTCACGTCAAGGAAGGGATCCGCACAGAGGGGGGAACACGAAACTTTTGGGTCTGCGCTCCAGACCTGGTTGGTGTTCATTTTCAGGACAGTCTTGCCGTTCTGGGACGATTTGTTTTTCGGAACCTTCTGATCCTAACATGTACAAACAAAGTGCAACAATTGCCTTGTCACTCTCCTCCGAGGCGCAGGGTCAGCACAGGCCCACTCCCACGAGATGCACCCATCCTCCTTTCCACTCCAAAGCGACATTTCTTCTTGTATACAAGCCAGGCACTCATGTCGTCATTGCATGCATGGTGATGTTTGTTTGTTGACTGGATCAAGAATGCTGCGTGTGGCGCAAGGCCTGTCCGGATCCTGAACTATCCCCATCGATCAATGCTGACCGCCAAGAATTCTCATTTCGCAGTACCCCGACGGACCCCCATGACACCTTGGATGTGCTTACCGATTGATGCTCCCTGACCGATGCAAAGGTGTTGTTTCTACCTCGTCTCTGAGTGACGCGGGGGGATCGCGAATTTCAAGTTTGGCACCTTCAGGTCTTGTTTTCGCACCGATCATGATCGTGCCCGCAGTACGCTCGCACAGCGCGGCGTCAATTCGCCATCTGCAGATCAACGACATTTCCGGTTGCACTCATTGGATCCAGAGTTTTGGCCAGTATTTTCAACGCCGGTTTCATTTGGAGCCCACCGAAGCGCCTAGGCCCGCATATATCCTTGTACCGACTCATCAATACGTATATTCGTTCACCTTGAACATCGACTTGTCCAATACATCAAAAGTTTGATATGTAAGATCAAGGATTACGATCCGCGGTCCACATACATCCTAAACAGACACTTCGCATTCCACCTCGCTCGGGTATCTTACGTTATCGTGGATCTCAACAACTCGGATCCTTACTCAAGATTCGCGAGAAACCAGAACGTCAGAACATTATGTCGAACTACCGAAGCTTTGCATACGTACGACCCGTGACTCGGTGCTAGTGCACAGAAAGCCCCAGTGGACCTTCTTCGGATCCTAACAAGCATTGAAAGGGTCCATCTTTCTGATCAGATGGCCACTGGTTTGTAGGTAACGATCTTTGGGCCAGAAGATCATCGTACATTAGACAGATAAGGAAGGTGAAGTCTGTAAAATCGCCGCGCACAAGACTGCAGCATCTAATAACTCGTAGGGGCCGACTGCATGAGGGCTATCCACTTGTTCCGAACTGCGCGGCCACGAAGGAGTCTCCGAGGCATATCCTGATACTTTCACTCGTTGTTTCGATGACTAACGGACAGATGATTGCTACCATGTGACAGCATGGCGGAGCCGTCAACACAGTCTCCATCTGATGGGCGCTGCGCATCGTTACGTTCCGATGCTAATGGCCCGCGCTGTGCTGAGTGGTAATATTGAGAAATTTGGATGACTCGGCCTTCAAGAGCGGCATTTAACTAGACTCCATCTTTATGCTGCATACAACCCGTACTGGCGCATACGTTAACTCACGCCACAGCAGGGCCCACAGGAACGTTCTCGTGAGCTTGGAGCCACCATTTTACCCAACGCTGGCAGGTCCACACGCCGCCGGCCGATGTCACGAATTTTGGGGCGGCATATCCGCGAAAGTGAAGCGGTGTTGATAGTTCGGCGATACGACTACTGAACAGGAGCACTCACACACCCCCACCAAGAGTACTTTCCTGGATCCACGGGACACGTTGGTTTGCTTGCTGTTCCCGTGGTCTTCGCACATCAAGCTTGGGCGGCAATTCCACGTTGCAGGTGCGATTGCACCTTGGCGCCCCGCGACATACATTGGTCAAGAAATTGATATTTCCGGGGGTTTCATGCGAGACTGGTGTGGGAACTTGAGATTCTTTCTGTTCGGGACAGGAGCAATGATTCCATAGCATTGTCACGTCACGGTACATATAAGTAAACTTTACATTATGGTTTGCTCTCCTCGTGATCGGATAACTGTGCAGCCGGTTCCTGGATCGTCCTACGGCCGCGGAAGCCATCGAAGTGGCGAGACAGAACTATCGAAGCGACTCGGTCAAGTCCGCTGTGCTTCTGGGTCGTTCGGTTCAGTGCTTAGCATGGAAGGGGGAATTTGGAGCTTACGGACGTCATGTGATGGCTGGGCTTACTGGAAAGGTATGGCCGGAAAGAACTCCGGATGGGCGTGTGGTCAATTTCGCTTAGATCGGAATCGTCGTGGCGATGATAGTTTGCATCTGGTATGTGAGTGTCCATTTGGTCAGTGGCTGAGTGGCCATGGCTTGGGAGCGTATCTGGATTGGGATGATCAGAGGGATATGTAGTCTGAGGGATAGGAAAGGCGGGATTTAGTGCTGTCGGGTACATATGGATGGCGCATTCATTCATATGGCGCTGATATAAGAGGATAAGGGATAGCATCTCGAATGGATATAATATTAAACGTATCATGGCTATTCTTGGACGTTCGGTGACGTTCCTGAAGAGAGGCCAAGGCGGACATTGCCTGGTGTGCCGTGTGTCACGTCTGAGCATGTGAGAAGGCCCCACACCGACGGAGGAGAAAGGAACGGTCACGCCCGTCGTAGCGGTCGGGAGGGTGCTGGCGGCGTAGGCGGGATGGATCTCGAGGACATGGAGGAAGAATGTGGCGCAGTGCATGCGTGATGGAAGATGTTACAGATCCGAAACGTGGTAAATACGCAGATATTTGCCAAGGGGAAAGGAAAGGAAAGATTGCAGCGAGGAAATTAGCAATCACGCGGGGTCACCAGGAGGCGTGTAGGTCTGTTCTGGATGCCGGCCGCGTGAAAACGCTGTTGGCGAGCTGTGCAGGCGTCATATAAACGTTGCGTGTCGCTGCATGTGCCATCCCCAACAACGCAGCAGACTCATATCCATGACCCCATTCATGTCGGCGGAGCGAGTTGCGAGGGGCCACAGTTCTTCGGGGGGAGGAAGCGAGCTACATTCTTGCTCTGGACTATTCGCGGGAAATGGCCGTAACGTAGTACAGCTTTGCACGTTCATGGGGGTCGTCTGTATTTTATTTTCTCGAGGGGGTAAGTGACCTCCAAGGCTATTCCCGTAAGCGCTGTGACCGGCAAGGCACTCCCTGTTTAGCCAAATTCTGAACCCGCCTTAGCGGGTCCTCACAACTCTCCAGCATTGTTGCGCTGTCTCTTCCCACTACTATCACCATGTCTCCCCCCTCCTCCTCCTCCTCCGCATCCTCCTCCCACTACTCAAAGCCAAAGAGACGGTCAGTTCCCCGTCCACCCCACGTTCTCCCCATCCCTCATCCTATCGCCCACAGTAAATGGACGCACGAGCAGCTCCTCAAGAGTCTAGAGGTCACTGCTTCCTCTCAGTAAATCCCATTTCCTGACATGTCTCCTCCATTTCCAGATCTTGGGCCCTCTCTCACAACCGCTGCCACCGGACTTGCCCCCATCTCCCCCTTCGTCCCGGTCAAACTCCCCGGCACCACCTCCACCCAAGCGCAAGCATGATCCTACGCAAGACTTCGAGTCCACCAAACGTCAGCGCACCACCCATCACCCGGATGCGCCATCATTGCATTCCCACCACTATCTCCACCCCCAGCCGCCCCTTCCCCACAAGTCCTCTAACCAACCCCCAAACTTCAATGTGCGCTCTGAACCGTCGGAAGACGGCGAAGTGAGAGAGGATTTGGGTTCAATCCAATCTCGTACAACAGCGCCCTCCATATTATCATCCTTTGTGCCCGTCCGTCGACCACGGCGAGGCAAGATTTCTCAGCTCGACTTTGATGCCATACACCAAAAGTACCACCATGCTGGCCGTCTGCTCAAGTTCTCCGGCGACGCTCGGTTCTGGTCAACATACCCTTCCTCGCACAAGGAATATCGTCCACTCTCACACCCTCCCCCACCAAACTCGCAATATCATAAATATGGGGCGATCATCGCACGGCTAGAGCTCGTCGATGCCCTCGTCTGTTTCGCTTACTCGTTATGGATCAAGGATTACAGCAAGAAAGCATGCTTCCATGAAACTTGGGTCACCATCGAAGCCTTTCTGGGTTGGTGTAAAAATAAATGGACTATCGAGGATACCTTTGGGGAACGCGAAAAAGCCCTATTGGGTTTGATGTAAGCGGTCTACCTACCTCCTGTGGTTCGCTCACGCATGAGTCCTTTCCCCTCACACAGCTGGTTGATCGAGGGTCACATCCGCTCACGCAAGCTCTATTTCACAGCGAAAGGAACAGTAGACCCTGAGTTGGATCGCACATGGACGAAGATGAAGTCTGACATGGCCGTACTCAGCCGGGAGGCGGAGAAAGCGGAGATGAATGGGACTGCGGGGACCGCGGGACAGCTCTCGTTAGGCTCCCAAGCAACACCCCAAATGCTTCCCTCTCCCGCGAGCATTGCTCCCGCCAACAGCGCCAACTCGACACCCATCACAAACAGCGCAGGCGGTACGCCGAACACACACAGTTCGAGTACCACACTGGTCTCTTCCCAGTCATCCAACCCGCCACGTTCTGCACAGTCTGCCCAAGCGGCATTACCACCCCACCTGGTCGCTCACGTGCCCAACACTTCTGATGGGCGTGCGCCATCAGCCAACATGATCGCGGCTGCCGCAAAGGCGACTGCTTCATTCGGCCCAACCTTCACCGCCATTGTCAAAGAGCAATCGAATGGTATCGTTTCGGCAAACTATTGCATAGAGAACGCTCAAAAGTACCTGAATCTCGGAATCCTGTCCCGCCACTATCCCACGACTTTTGCCCGTGTAGTGGGTTCGAGCCTCTCAGCGCATGAGGAGCATGAGCCAGACATTGAGGACGAAGAAGGCGAGCTTTACTACCCAGGTCAGTGCGCTGGGGAGGGCCTTGGCTGGGTTTGCCTAATGGGCAAAGCCATGGTCAAAGAGATTGGCCGTGACTTTGGGTACATCGGTCTTGCGGGTGTTGTTCCCAAACCAGAACCACCTTCGGGAGTATCACCCGCAGATTCCCTACGACAATCCGTTCATCGGTAACGTGATACCGTGATCATTCTTGATTTCTTGTCGGCATCAACAACTCGGAGGCACGATCGGATTTGCACAATCACGCAATCTTTTGGACGAATTTTCAACTGGATGTTTGGGGGGACTGAGGGGATGGATTCTTGGCACATGGCTGACTGGCAGGCTTTCGCAGTCCCCCGCTACTAGCCTACGACACTTGGCCAGACCGCTTCTTCCACTGCGAGCGTGGAACGAGCTCGATCAGGACAACTGCTCTAACGCATCAAACGATCTTCATAGGATCACCGGCGACGACGACGCCGCCCACAGCCTCAGGTGGCTGCGCAACCCCCGCCCGCCCAGTCGCTTTGTATTATTACTCATAATTGCCTCGGACCAACCCATTCCATATGGTCGTCCAGGACGCACCCTAGCTTTCATATTCCATTACAGTGGTTTCCTCCCTTGATTCATTCAGTACACAGCATATTTTTAACCCATTTGCTCTTCTGAATCGAACCCCATCCTGGTTCATTTCCTCGGCCCGAGCGCATCTTCTTATTTATCCCGGATCTATCCGTTGCCAGGCCCACGCACGGGACCCTTTACAGGCCCGAGGGCGAGTCAAGCAGGCATTCGAGCTTGCCTTGATATTTCGTCGCGTTTCTTGACCACAGACTAGGCGCGCCAAAAGAACAGGATGGCAAGGGAATGTGGAACCCCATACATATGTGTACTTGACTATATTTATCCCTCTCCTGGCTTATCTACTACATAGAGTTTTTCGCAGGAAGCAACAGCTCGGTTCATTCCCGATCGTGTGTGGCCCAGTGGCGGGATGCCATGGGATCGATCGGTGGAGATTCATAACGCCCACCGTTTTACAGTGTTTGGATGTAGTATAGCGCTGTCAATGTGTGGCGATGTTGCGTTCAGGGTTAGACGGACATCGAACATGTATGATACAACCACCGTCCGAATTCGATATTCCTCTCAGGCTGCCTTGGAGACCAGCGGGTCACCTTTCGCAGGGCTCGCGCAGCGTAAAGGAGTCGAGGTGAGGTAGCACGTCGTGTACGTGGCTCGAGTGGTGAGTGACGCTCAGTATCCGGGCATTCAGTTGTCCGGAACCGACGAATACCTCTGAAATCTCTTTATTTATTTATTTATTTCCCGCCGTCGGCGCTTTTTAGGTGACCGCCAGGTACGGCTTGTTTGCTTTTGTACGCCGAACGCCGCACGTCGGCGCCCGTCATAGGTTCTTCTTCGGGCGCTCGGTACAGTACGTTATGCAAAGGCCCGGGCGATGCAAAGGATGCTTGAAAATCGGATTCACTGGTTCGATCCTCCGCTGTGCTTCGCACGCGGGCGAGGGTCAAGTCGCTGATCACACGCAACCTCGGGCGCGCCAAGTTATCGTTTTCCTCGTTGCTCCAACCCCTGACTGACGTCTTTAGATCGGGTACGTACGCACTACTCGGGTCGGGCTCGTCGGCAAACGGCAACCTGAAATCGTGCCTTGCGCCTCGAATAGCATGATGCTATACGGTGCATCATTATATCGATATCGACATGTACCGTATCACATCGATCACGATGGCGATCTGCAAACGAAAAGAGGTCCGGGGGACCGGCCAGCGTGACATTAACAGTGAACGTCGGGTTTGACGGGCGACTACGGGCAACTTGCTTGTGACCGTACCCACCAAGTTCAAGCCTTGTTTGAAATACCTCGCTTCGCTGTCAACATGCGAGCTTCGGAATCACAGATGGCGGCGATCTGCGAGGGGACCGGCGAACGTTGCAGCGCAGGGGTCGGGTCTGAAGGCCAACTAGAGGCGATTACTTGTGCGGCTCCAAGTTGCCTTTTTGTATCCCTCGCTTCGCTGTCAACACGAAAGCTTCTTCGGAATCGCAGCGCACGGGCGCCCTACTACTGGCTTCGCATGGGTCACGCGCACGTTCGTCTCGACTCGTCCACCCACCCTAGTACGACGGTGATTACTGCCAGTCCGATGGCACTATACTCTTTCGAGGATGCAGCCCACAGACGAGCCGAGTACATACATTCATACAGTCTAGACCATACATGCATACAAAGAAGGGGACGAAAGTGGGGTGGTGTGGGGTGACGTGAACGTGTGAGAGGGACCCGTTCATGTAGACTTTTCCAGCAGCGAACGCATGAGCCCGCGACGTGCCATCAACTATTTAAATGCGCCAATGTCCGTATGAAACGTGTGATGGCGCGTGTGTGTGAGTCGAGAGTCGCTGGACATGGGATGTGGTCAAGTGCTTGGACGGATTTTCCCAATCTTGGGCAGGCTTTGGCGTGGAACACCCAAAACCAGAGCCTCGTGCCAGGGTTCCACTCATTTCGCTTTCATGTCTTGTTCTGAATCTTAATGAATGATGGGGGATTCGGAAAATGCCAGGATCTCGCAATCTATGCCGCATCCGGATATTCGCCACCGGTGGATGTCAAACGTCGAAGAAGCAGCGCCCATTACGAAGCGGAGGGGACGCTGTCGAAAGCACCCTAATAGATAAGAAGGTTTGTAACACTTGCAATGCACGAGTGTCATCGAGGGAGGATACATGGATAAAAAGCATGGGTTGCATGTCATGAGGGGCAGATGGCAAAGAAAGGGAGAAAACAAAGACATGACGTGAAAAATGCCCATATACCCCAAGTCCTCCGCATATTCCTGTATGTGCAGCACTGCAGAGGACAATTGACTTTTTTGTTTCACCGATTGGACTTGGCGACACGTTCGAGCTCGTCCTTTTTCTGTTGCACACAAGGATCGCATCAGTACCCGCACGATCACAGACGACAGAACCACATCCAACCTTGATCGCATACGAGTTCGAAGAACCCTTGGCAGCGTTAATAAGCTCGTCCGCGAGACACTCTGCGATCGATTTCACGTTGCGGAACGCCGACTCGCGGGTCTATGGCACAAAAACGCAAACGCAAACGCAAACACACAGTCAGAACGAGGTCCACTCGGCGCACGTCGACGGGGCTGCTTACACCGATAGTCAGGAGCGCGATCGCCTGGTTCACTCTCCGCAGAGGGGACACGTCGACGGCCTGACGACGGACCGTACCCTGCGACCCGATACGCGTCGAGTCTTCTCGAGGACCCGTGTTGACGATCGCATCCACGAGGACCTAGAACCACGCGACGTCAACCAAAAAAAACAGACCCGACCCACTACATCCCAACCCGGAGCGTACGAACCTGAATCGGGTTCTGATCCGTGAGGAGGTGAATAATCTCAAACGCGTGTGCGACGATGCGGACGGCCAGGAGCTTCTTGCCGCTGTTGCGCCCTTTCATCATTAGACTGGGTAGACGCAGTCGACCTCAGATCTCCCCCGCTCTGTTTCGCATGTTAGGCGGCATGGGCGTACCTGTCAACGAGACGCTCGACGATGGGCATTTGCGCCTTCTTGAATTGCTTCTTTGCATAACGACCCGCCGTGTGGGGGAGGAAGACTGCGTGGCGGACCTGGATGTAATCGGTCAACGAGATGTCCTTGACCTCGACGCTGTGAGCATGATCAACGACCAAGTTCCTCTTGGAGCATGTGAAGGTGGATGCGTACTCCTGTGTCTCCCATTTGCCGAAAAGTTTGATTTCCTGGCCAATTCTCGAGACGTCCCTGGGAAGCGTTTGAACCGCGGCCATTTTGAATGTTCTTGAGGTCTTGATGTGCAAGCGTGGATTCCCCTTCGACGACGAGCTCACTGTTTGTCTCACAGTGCTACAAACAATTAAGGTTTCATGCCTCCCGGTCGTTGCCGAAACTGTACAGTTTTCATTTTAGGAAATCCCCTGTCTCGTTCCGGGTCTTTGGAACACCCCAACGGCATCGAGAACAAGCCAAGCGCGAAGCACGTTGGCCGACCCAGAGACGGACATCGAGGAACGTGGTCAGTTCGAGCGTCCTAAGCCGTACAGCTCAAACGGTCTACGTGACTTGCGTCGAACCACCCCAAACGGCCCGCCCGTACCTCAACCAGTTCACCCTTGCCTCAAATGACCTCAAACCACACATGATCAGCCCACCCCGGACCCGTGCCCCAAATCTCGGGGGGTAAAGCCACTCCCTCGAAAGTGAGCTCACCGCCTTGACGGTAAGCACACACCTTTGGAAACGACCTCGTCGCCTCAAAAGCGAGCTCCCGTAGAAAGAGCAAGGAGACCGACAATGCACGTCAGACGGGGAGTGAAGAGACTTGCGAAGTACGGCTCGACTGCGACCCCCCGGCGTACCAGAGCACGTCAGCGCATCCGAGGCTCGAGGGGGAGCGTAATGCTTGGATGACGACCAATCCCGCTGACGATGAGAAGTCGCCAGGCGTCAGGGAGGACGCGAGAAACGTCATAGAAGAGCCTTCTCGAGGAGATGAGTGGTTATGAGACCCGACGAGCCCGGCCAGCTTGAGGGTACGAAGGTACGAGGTGGTGCGGGCTACAGTATCGAGCACGTCGAGAAGTGGCACAGATTCAAGTTTGTTGCTATGATCATCAAGTCCACAAATTGAATTACAGTCTTTTGTGTCGAGATCTGAATCTGAGCTGCCATCCGAGTCATGCTTCCGTTCCCGCGATCGACGAAGTGGTGGAAGCCAGGATTTTTGGTCTGACAGTTGGGCCTGACTCTCGTCTGAGACTACACTCGTCGCTTTCTTCGGGTAAGTACCATCCAGTCAAGCAAGGTATCTGCTGACGAAGTCGGCATTTCCCAAGTAAGAGAACATGTATTACATTATACTGTGTGATACCGAAGAAAATATACCGTATGTACCGTAAAAGCAACTATACTGCTCTTCGCATGGGCGTCTTGCGTCTTCAGGTGTGTCGGTCGCGGATTCCAAACAGCTGTACAAGATCTACAACAACCTTGATTGAGCAACCCCAAAGGCAAGAGCGCCACCACTCACCTTGAAGCCTTGCTTCCCTTTTCTCTCTCTGAGTCTCCGTCCGTTTAATGCCGGAGAAAGCCTGTGAAGATGTGTCGTGGTTAACCCTATCGGACGATGCGGGGACAACTACATACATGCTGGATCAAGGATTTCTTCTTCTCTTGAATCTCGATCACCTAGTTGCCATTAGAAAATCAGTCTGTGACAATCGACTAGGTAGACGACTTGCCTTGGATTCCACAGTGTTTTCGGCGATTAATTGATATACGTGAACGGGTTTCGTCTGTCCGATACTAGAAGAACGTCAGCATTTGTCATGCAACAAGGCAGCTCATTCCGCTTACCGATTGCATCTATCAATGGCCTGACTTTCGATACCCTCCTATAGAATTTTCAGCAAAGAAGACGCCACGAGTTGGCTGGTCACATTACCTGCCACCATCTGAGAACGAAATGGAAGCCAACCACCACCGATCAATATATGAAACAAATGGTCGTACGATTACTTACGGATCCATCCTAATGAAATGCATGAGCATCTAGCTATACACAGCAAATAGAGGCACGACTCACAAAAAGACGTGGTTTGCAACTGTCAGATTGAGACCCAAGGCACCCGCCTTGAGCGAAATCAACATGACCTTGGGGTTCACGCCATGAAAGGCAGAACCGTCGAAAACCTGCTTCCCGGTGGGAATGGCTTTCGCCTTGCCTTTTCCTTTTTCCTTCCTTTCCTCCGCCTTGCTCTTCTGGACGCGGGTCGAGATGTCATCGTCAAAATCGTCATCGTCGGTGGCATTTCCGGCGACAAAGTCCGAGTCGTTGCCATCCGTGGCATCCTCGTCATCCCCGCTTAGCGTGCTTTGCGTTTGTGTTTGACGCCGGCGAGTAGATGGAAGGGGCTCTCCGGGAGCAGGAGATTCATCGGGGTCAAGGGGAATGGAGAACCGCTCCAACACCTCCTGTCTTCTTCTCGCAGACAACTTTCCGTCAAACCGCACATATGGGATGCTGCAGACATATTCAGCACAATATCCGAGAGTATTCAACTAGCAGACTTGCTCATGTTCCTCCAATGCCTCGCCAATCTATCCAAGGTGTCAGTGCAAACATACGATCAATTTCGTAAAACACGACTACCTTGTCCAAGAAAGTAGTAAACTGAGAGAAAACTAAGCTTTTTGCGTCGTGGGGAATCAGTTTCAGAAGGTGGATGAGTTGATCAACCTTGGCAGACGACCCAGCGCATTCATCCACATCTTGTTTCACAGGAGCTTGTGTAAGGTCCGTAGGAGGTGGCAGCGCCACCAAAGCTTGCATAGTAAGAGGACGGCGATCCTGCGAATGAATCAGCGATGCAGTCGATGAAGCGGACAACAAATAATATACCATAGGACACTTTGGATCCCTTGCAATCACCTCCGATATACTACGTCCATCGTGAGTTGAATAAGACGCCAACAAGCAAACTGGGGCCTACCAAGCCAAGCAGAAAACATGGGCACACGAGGTAATTCTGGGTTCTGTCATCGTATTGAAACAAACAGGACATTCTTCGTCGTCCTCAATCGTTTGGAGAATTTGCGCCTCTAACTTGGTCTTAAGCTCGAATGTGATTTGTATGGCGTCGCCGGGGGAAGAGTCGATCCCCTCCTTTGCCCGAAGTTGATCCAGGTAATCAGCTGGGATCAGTCCTGGATGGAGAGCAAGTTGACGCAGACGGGTAAGCATGCTCAGGACGTTAGTGGATACCTAGACATATATGAGCTCAGAGAATGGCGAAATCAAGGCGGTACCCACGACATGGTTCACTCCTCCCACTTCATTCATTAGGCTTTCGACTCGTTGTCTGGAAACAAGTTCCACGGAATCATAAAGTGTCTGGAAAACATAGTCGGGATTGGCGCAGCACAGTTATTACAACACCTACTCGTGCCTCAACGCTGAGTGCCACAGGGACTAGAGTGACGTCGACCTATTATCACGAGTAAGTGGATGAAGGGAACAGTAGGCAGAGAGACTTCACTGGTGGGAGAGGTACAAGGGAATTTCCCTCGCTATCTTGCATCTTTGGTGCAGCGTTAGGACTGAAAGTACTGCAGTGCGTCAATCAAAAACGTACCTCCTTTGTTCTCCGAAGGCAAATATGACTCATCAAGGCCTAGCAGAGGGTCAGAGAAACTACTTGACTGGCAGAACAGACCTACACGAAACAATTCTGCACCAGAAGGATCTCCATCTTTCAGAGGGCGCAAGACCAGACGTTTGAAGTAATCCTCGTCGTCCAATGGATGGCAAATTTGAAGGAAGGTGAGGATAGAACCGAGATCCTGTTGAAATTAGTGACGGACATGAATTCAAGTCAAAGAATGTGGCTTGCCCTGGGAGAGTTGATCTATGGAGGGAGAGTTAGACGAGGGACGGATAAACTGTCTATCGCTCACAATAGGGGTTCCGGAAAGCACCCATCGCCTTTCGGCAGTAAGCATGCACGCCGCCTTAGCCATCTTCGTCCTGGGATTCCTGATGTTGTGACCTTCGTCTAGGATAATCCTCTGAGAACCACCACTCACTTCAGCTTGCCAGGAATGCTCAACGAATCGCCACACGCGTACCTTCCATTTTACGTCGAACAAGCCCTTCCCGCGTTTCTTCTTCTTCTTCGCAGGTCCTCCCCCCTCGCCACCATTCTGCGTGACGGTGCTGAAATCGGCATCACCTGTAACAACTTGGTAAGTAGTGATCACCACATCACGCGTCATAAGTTGTTGAGGTGTCATGTTGCGTCCGGCACCGTAGTAAACACAGACGGACAAGGCACCTCTGACGCAGTGCTCGTCAATCTGTTTCTCCCAATTTGAGATCACAGAAAGTGGGACAACTGTCATCAACACGGTGAATGAGACGAACGACGTTATAAATCATCGTGGTGTTGCGTACCGATGAGGGTACTGTTGCAGTGTCCCTTGGGGACATCCTTCTTGGTTGCCAGGATAAGGGCAATCATCGTGAGCGTTTTACCCTGCAAGAGATGTTATTTCCGTTTTCCCTCTTCACTGCACCACATACCAAACCCATGCTATCTGCTACCAAGGCACCTCGGCCAAGCGCTGGAGGTGTGCTAATGTCTTGCGGACTTTTGGTGGCGACTAGAACAACAAAAATAGTCAACCACTTTACTAGATGTCAACCAAATCGGACCGACGGTTGAAATAATATGGCTGGCGACGATTAGTATGTAGGTTTGATACCTGCTCGTCGATCATGACGACATACCTTGTTGCCCGCCCTATACTGCCAGAACTGGACTGGACTGTCCAACTCCTTGGTAGGCAACTTGGGGTATTCATGGCCAATGCACCACTGAAGGGCTTGACTCTGAGAAGGTTTACGCGGTCAGCGTGTAACTGCGACCGCAGAACGAACGTCTTACTTGATGTTTCAACAAGTCCACAACCAATTCTTCGTTAGCGATGCCTGGAGGATTAGGGTGCACAGGAAGATTCAAGAGGTCAACCGTCGAGCAGAGCGTATCGAGCAACGAAGCACGCCGGTCTTCGTCATCTACTCTCTCGAGGCCGTTCAGCATTTGCTTAAGCTCCGCAGCCCTTACGAATGCTTCGTTCTGCTTTCTAATCGCCTCTTGCTGTGCTTCACTCTGGGCGCTTGTCATCCCACGAGCCTGGCTAGGGCCAGGCATCTCCATTCCTGCCGCAAGCGCGGCAGAGTACGTGGAAGGATACATACCTCCAGCGGCAGAGTGGCCAGCCATTGCAGCTGCAGACGATGCCCCTGGGACCCCACCTCTCGCTGGGAAACCCCTGTGTCGAGGTGTAGCCCAGACAAGCATCGGCTCTAGTATGTTTCGTTTGTCAGACGATCCATAGATGTTCAATGTCCTAACATTTATGCGGGTAAGCATGGGACTGATGAAACTGGTCGATGCTTACATAGATAACGAGTAGCAAAAGCCGCTCACTAAAAAAATTGTTAGTTTACGATCCCAAGGCGTTCAGGAAAAGCCCTACGGTTTCCCTCGTGCATGACACCTTCTACCGTGACCAGCTTCTGATCGAGAAGTGGGGCTAACTGGGACGCGACATTTTTTGGGATATGTCCCACTTGAGCCCCGCCAATGTTCTTGACTTGAATTGCGTTCCTTTCAATTTCGTAGTGGGCAGAATGACGGAGATAAGATCAATCTATATCTTACCTATCATATTGGTTGTGCGGCTCCCTGACCAGGCTGACTTGTTCTCCCGGCCCAACAAGACCTGCACACCGGGTAAACACAACGAAACCTGACTGAATGCGCCAAAGCACGCACCCTTGTAGTATTGTACACCCACTATACTGGACTTCGTGACACAATAGAGCTCGTCGACTGGTTCTGGTTCAACGAACCCGAGCTCTTCATCTTCGTCACCAAGTGTACCACCCGCGCCTTTTTCGGCGTTCGCGTTTGGAATGCTCGATTGACCGAGCGACTGAGAAGTCACCGCGACATTCGAATCGAATTTTCGTTTCTGTCCGGCCAGTGCATCGGAGAGCGCGCCAGACACCACCGCAGGGGGTGCAACTTTCGCAGTCGCAGGAACATCTACAGGATCGACATATTGACGCGCAATAGCACGTCTCACCTTTTGCTGGTCCCCGGATCTACACGCCCGTTCGCCACCGTCCCACACCCGAAAAAAAAGACCGCGCACCTAATGCTGTTGAACCCAGCGACGCTGTTCAAGTCGATGATGGCAAGCGTGCGCAGGACGTCGGGCGTGACGCAACCCCTGTGTCGTTGACCCCAAATTCACAGCAACGGTGTCGAGTTGACGAGATGCTCACCAGTGACGCCAGGAGACGGATTCGCCGAATTCACTCTTGACGATTTGGCCGTACCTCAGACTGCCCACAGGAATCGATGCGCCGGTGCACGGTGCGGGTCCTTTGCACACGGCGCGCGTGCTTCTGCTATACTATAGAGGTTCTTATAAGCGCGCCTACGAGCGCTGTGGGAGCGTACTTACGTCTATCGCGTGTGCTGACATGGTGGCGAAGACCAAGATGCGGACCTACAAAGAGTGGCGTGCGCCCGTGTGTGGCCCAGTTTGGCCGAACGCGTCGCGCCAATGTAGCACGTGATGCTCGCGCTTTCTGTCCTCGGCAGCCATGGTCGAGTTCGAGCACCCGGGCAGCGCGGGAGGCCCTGCGTACGACCCAGACCAGGATGCAGCCGAGAAGCGCGACATCCGCAAGAAATACCGTCTGCTCGAAAAAAAGACAGGAGGTGCGTCCGACCCGTCGTGTGCTCCCCAACGCGCGATAACCGTCGACACGATCCAGAACACCTGAGACCGCAGGACCACGACGCGGACGATCTCGCGGGTCAGGTCGCAGAGGCGGACGAGCTTTTTTCCAAAGGTGTGCACCACGCCGTCATGCCGTCATCACATCTTGAGCGCCCGCTCGTACAGTCAAGAATCCGACCGAAGCGACCCTCGACTCGACCGTCCTGCGAAATGTCTCGAGTCTTGGTGCACAAAAGGCGCGCGCCATGAAACTCGGCTCGGCCGCATTCGACATGGACGACTTTGTGTCGAAACTCATTACTTACATGGGTGGCAGACAACGCTTCGAAGACGAAGACGGGGACGGGGACGACATGGAGGCGGTGGAGGATGGCGCACTTGACTGGGACAAGATTGGTCGAAAAGCCCTGGCAAAAAGCAAGAGAGTCCCTGTCACCGGCTTCATGTGCTCGGCTTCCTCCATGTCCGCTCGTCTGTGTTGCTAATCGACTCCTAGGCTGGGCCCCCTCTCGATAGAACAGAAAAAACGGGGCCCGATAAAGCGCCAGAAGCAAGAGAAAGTCCAAGAGGAAGAACGTAGGCCGCAAGAAATCAGGGAAGAGGACATCAAGAGGTCCGACAACGAAACGACCAAGAATGTCCTCAAAGTGCGTTGAATCACAGCCGTTTGTAGCCACGTCGCTAACAACGATCCCAGATTAAAGATATTCTCGAAACTACTGGCCCTATCAACCTTTTCAAGTTCATCGTCAACCCAAACGACTTTGCGCAGTCTGTGGAAAATCTCTTTTATCTTTCGTTTGTCATCCGTGACGGAGAGTGTGCGTTCGAGATCAACGAGGAGGGCGAACCTATCGTCAGTACGTGAGGAACACTTGTCCCGCCTGACTGGTCTGAGAGCATTGCTAGTGCGTTGCGAACAGCCAACCATGGATGATAGGGCTGCAGGCGTTCATGCTCGGCAGATTGTTATGGAATTCGACATGGCTACATGGAAGGTAGGCTCCTTGAACTACTCGATAACATCATATGAATCAGTGTTGTTACCCAGCGCGCCATAGAAGTCTGGAATATCACCGAGTCACAGATTCCCCAGCGTCCCCCTGCAAAGACCAGGATCGGCGAAAAATGGTATGGTTAAGGGTGCTATTCGTAGAGCATATAGTCGTCTACTAGGTCATGCATAGCTGCTGCCAACCTACTGTAATGTACTGTTGAGGTAATCTCTTGTCATAGAATCATCTTTTCTGTTCATAATCGCACATCCTTTTTGTATGAGTATTGGTCATGTATGATTAGTGAATTCAGCCAACTATCGTATGAATACACGGTCGCAGATGCCTAGGGATACAGAAGATTGAACACCGTCGTCAACTTAAATAATGAATCCTCGCAGTAAAAGAAAGGGATCTTTTATCCCGATAACCGAAACGATGGCCGCCCCAAGCTTCGTCTAGCACGACGTGCGGGGCCGGAAGTTAAACTTTTTCACGCCATTGACATCGTAGATCCCATATCCAGGCTCCTGAACGTCAGAGTAGATGTGTGCAAACCACCCAATGCCGCCGCCAGGAGCATTCTTGAAATCCGTGCAGTGATGATCAAGTAACTGGTAGTATTCCTACAATCACCCCGTGAGGTCGGGCAAGCATGGCGGTCAGAGAGATGTGACGTACTCGCTCACTGCTGACGCTAGCGACTGCATCCGGGCTGTTGGGCTGAACACCTGAAGATGTGGCGGAGGGCCAGCCATTCTAAGACGAGCGGTCAAGAAAGGAAATAGTCCGGATATCCTGAAGGAACCGACCTGAGCAAAGTACATCTTCTTTCCGTTACCATGCTGGATGAACCAGTCCGTATCCGTCTCCACGAGTGGCCAGGCGAGTGCTCCGGTGGTCGCAAGCGACGAGAAGAATGGAAGCATGTGAATATTGATGTAATCGATCGCATCGAGGACGTCTTGAGCGCCATCGCGCTCCTGGTAACCGTAAGCGAGCTCGGAAACGGTGACGGGGATTTGTACGCCTGCGAGCCGAACCTTGGCCAAGGTGACTTGGGCAGCTAGCTCAGCGTGGGGAAGGACGTTGTCGAACAAGGGCTCTGAGCCAAACTGGACACCACGGGTGACGAACTTGGCTTTGGGATTGGTAGTAAGCGTGTTGATGAGTGAATCACGACGGGTCTCCCACTCGTTAGTGCCATCGAAACCAAACTGCGGAATGTGTGAATGAGCGAGGGAAAGGAGAGAAAACATGAAACGTACCCATATAAGTGCGTGAACGCCAAGACCGTTGTTCCATGCGGCATTGACGACCTGATCGCTGGACGCTCAAGTTGAGAGAAGTGTGAGATATGTCAGCGAGGGTGGACGCACTAGTAACCATCGTTGTCGCAGAAGCCGTAGAGACGGACATAGCGACTATTGAAGTTTCTTCTGATGTCAGCAAATTCAGCATTGAGCTGTGTGGGGCTCTGGCCTGAGGTCACGTCAGTTTGAAGGAGGGAGAAGGCGACGAGGAAGACTGACATTTAGTGATCTCATAACTGAAGCCCATGAATGCGTACTCGGTGTGCGCGGGACACCACCAGTTGTCGAGCGAAGCGGGGACATTCGATGGCATTTTGAAATTCAAGGACGGAAAGCATGGTGACAAAGCAGGGGGAGGATTCGATGGAGAACTAGATGTGTTAGATGGTGCGGTGCTGCCGGGGGAGGCAGGTACAGCGAAGGTGGGTTGCAAGTTTTCAGGAAGCGGCGAGGCGAAGACAGAGAAAGAAAACAGGAGCAGAACGCAGAACGGGCCAAGGGAAGACATGAAGGAATTGGAGGGGAGAATGGATGCATCGTGCTTTATGGTGCTGTTAGTGCTGTATCAAGGGCCAGGGCGCAATGGTGAATAATCTAAGTTGACCTGTGTCGCTGACCTGTGCTTGATGCGCCGGCCAATGCGGCGGCGCAAAAGATAACCTGTAACGAGGTGTTGACGCAAGAGAATGCTTTTAAGCCGACTGTGTTGGTCAAGATTCAAAACAGAATGCCCCTATGAAGACGTGTTCTTCGTCGTCTTAGTCATTTGGGACCTACTGGAGGCGATGACACTCGGCGGCGAGGGGTATCGGACGTGGCTGGTGGTACTAGCAATGACATATTGCTGTGCGTGGTGTTGCCGGCCACTGCCGCCGGCGACGAGATTTATAAATGGGGGACAAGGCCAGCAGTGCGCAGCGCTCCTCTCTTGCTTTCTGCCCACCGCTGTTGATATGTTCTCCAGACGTGCTCTTCTCCTCGCCGGCGCTGGTCTCGCCCTTGCTTCTGATAACGTAACCCTCTCCAGCCAATGCTCTTCCGCCCTGCTTGCAGTTGCCGCCTCCCCCGATGCCACTTGTCTCGACCTTGCTCTCCTCGCCCCCCTTGCTCTCTCAAACTCATCCACCACTTCCAGCATCCCCACCCTCGACAGCTGGTTGACCGGACTGTGTAGCCAGGGCGCGTGCAGCAACGCAACCCTCGACGCTGTCGTCACCAACATCACAACCGGTTGTTCCACCGACCTCGCCAGCGTTGGCCTGAACACCACCGACACTGCCGGAATCGTGTCGTCCGTCCAAATTTACTATCCTGCCACTCGACAAGTCGTATGCTTGAAAGAGTCAGTCCCTTCGCCCCCGCTTGTCCCATCCACTTATTGTTATTGCGCAGCACTTCGGCAAACTCCCTTTGTGTCACTGAACTGCTTACTGACATCCAATCGGCGACCACCACCACCCTTTCCCTCACCAACCTTGTTGGCTTGATCGTAGAGCTCGCGGCTGGATCGGATGTCGGCATTCCTCAAAACGTCACTTGCTCTAACTGCACAAAGGCCGGATACACCATTTTCGGGCAGGACTTCCCCGGACTCCTATCCGACGAGGAAGCTTCCCTTCAGTCCGAATGTGGCACTTCTTTCACAGGCTCGTGTTCTCATTCGTTGCTTTCACGAGGTTAGACTCATCAATTTGAGCAGATGGTCAGATGCCTTCCAACATCCAGGAGACTGCCTCCAACTCGACAACCTCGACGGGTGGAGCTGCCTCTCTTTCCGTCAACAGTCTTAACCTTGGCGTCGCCATGCTCATCGCCGTTTCTTCTACCTTTGCTCTCTTTGCTTAAGCAATCCGGGCTGCATGCACAATGCTATTTACATAAAATGTCATTCGAACACCGTCAGGGACATTAGCTACGCGGATACTTCACACTAGTGTCGACTTTGCTCACATTAAGGGACATTCTTTGTACTTGTTATTACATCAGCATTCTCCATGCCACACATCGCAGCAGTCTGAGAGTGTATTTCCTCACCCGATTCATCTCCCTCAGCCATCAGGCAAAGGGCCAACTTGTCCCTCAGCGATGTCCGCAACGTCCACACCGCGTTCTGCTCGCTTTGATCTTCCCCCTGCACCACCCTACGCCAACTCGACTGCAACGGACACTGGCCTCACGGACTGGACAAACAGAATAAAGGCGATGCAGCGCCAAGTCGACGCAGATGACGAGGCCGAGCAACGGCGTTTGGAAGAGGAGATCATGAGAGCCAGGCTAGCAAGAACGAGGAGGAGCAGAACAGGCCAGAGTGGCGATTTCGGTATTGGCATGCATGGGATCGATCTGTGTAGGTGATCTGGCCTACCACCGGGCGGAAAGTACTCGTCTTGACGCCCTGCACTGCAGCTCAGCTCCAGGAAGGCTCTCCACGTCCTGTGGAGCCTGATCTGCGGACCTCTTCCTCTGAGAAGCCACCAGCGCCAACTGTCTCGCTCCCAAAACCTGCGATAAAATCGACGGGGGCAAAGCCAGTTCCCATGTCGCTCGCGTCTTTCATGGGAGGTAACGCAACCGGTCCACGACTCAGACGGCACGAGCCGCAGTTGGATGTGAGCGCCGCATATGATGGGCGTGTGGATCATGGTCCGGTGCACCCTCTATTCGGTCGTGGGGGTATTGCAATGCCAGGCATGGTCGAACGCGAAGCTGCTGTTGCTCCGCCCTCGCCCTCAGCACCGACTTCTGTACCACAAACCCCTCAGCCTCACCCCGCCCCGCCCGTCCTGCAGACGGTGTCATCAGAACCATCCCGTACACGTACGCTGAGCACGTCAAACGTCGCTCGTAGGTATGTTGAGAAGATGGAGGAACAAGTCTCTAGTCAATCTTCATCTCCCAAACTGCCGTCCCGTGGGATCCGTGAACGTCGTCAAAGCACACCCCACGGCAGCTTTTCAGAGCTCAAAGTCACTCCCACTCCCCCGTTTCCTTCGCGCCCACTATCCCAGAATCTTGGAGGGAGGGCTGTTCCCCCAGCCAAAAGTCCAATCGTGGACTCGCGTCCCAAGACCCCCTCTATTACGGATATTCGCCCAAAGACACCCGACGCTCGATCGAGGACGGTGCCGGTCATCATCGAGGCACGCTCAAAGACGCCCTCCATAGAATTCCCCACAAAGACCTTCATCGACGAACCACGCGCCAAAACACCAGGTACAGATACCACGCGAGCAAAGACCCCCGTCCAATCTAGCCCCTCACGCGCGAGTTTCCCCGGGGCAGTTCCATGGCAGACGCCCCGACACCAGCCATCTCCCCACTTACCATCGATGTCGAGTGTCCCCCCGAGCTCCCCTGGGCCGCCATCGCCTGCTCGCGGCACGCACGCACCACAGCCTCAGCGTGGCCTGTCTCCTGCGTTCCTGCGTCCGCCCAACTCTTCCATGAAGGACCCTACGCCGAGTATTAGCAGATTGCAGGGTCGTGGATTCGTCCAGAGCATCGTCCAAGCGAGTGATAGGGGAAGCCCATCCACCGTTCCAAAGCACATATTTCCCTCTACGTCGCCTGCACCCAGTCAGGTCGGCAGCGAGGTGCGGGAGAAGGGTGCCAGACGCGCTTCGGTGCTTGATCGATGGAATCCTGTGATGCACGCCAATGGTAACGGCACGCCCTCACCCCCACTTGCGACTGCCAAAAGCGCTACCCCGACGAGAGCATACACTGCGCATGCGAGTATCAAGTCAGGGACAGGTCAGGGACAGGAGGTCTCGTTTGTAAAGACACATGATACGGGGCGGTCTGTGCGGAGCTCAGCTTCCCTTCCAGCGATGCCGAAGACGCCACTCAAGAAATCGGATGGGTTGCCTGTGCAAGACATGGAAGGGAAGCTTGGATCTTCTAGTACGATGATATCTTACATCAAGCCTGTCAAGACTGGCGATGACCCAGTTATACCCGACGTCGACGAATTGGGCGTCAAAGCATCAGAAGGAGGAGTTCAAATTGGGGGGGCGGGGACGGGGATGGGTGGAAGCGATGTAAATCACGGGGCTCTAGCTGCGTCTCCGGCCAAGGCGAAGACGCCGAGGGTATCCGCGTCACCACTGCCCTCGTCGCCTGGCCATGGCAAACCACTGAGTCATGTGCGTCCTCTTTGGTGACACTGAGCTAAATCGATGGTTGATGGATGCCCCCCCTTCCGTTTTTTTTTGGATTTGGTTGAACTTGGTGCATATACCTCACGTCGATAAATGGTGTAATGCTGCCTCCGTCGTTTTTAATGGCATGTTTTCCTTGCTGGTCGATCCTACCCCTTAGCCTACGAAGGATAGGGCGAAGAAGCCGCGTAAGGCGCGGTTCGAAGAAGGAAGACCAGGGGATGGACTTGCCGTTCCAGCGCGCCCATCCGCCACAGGCACACAAGTGGTCATCCGGTCGCCCGATCTGGCTGGGCCATCGTCTACAGGTCCCGCTCCGAGTCCGTCAGACACGTCAAGGACACCTGCCTCATCCGGTCCGGGGACCTCCCAGTCTACGCCTGTCAAGACGAGTCCACCCGGCAGTGCAGGGAAGATCGCTGGCCGTTGGACAGAGCCTACGTTGATTGGGGTCAAACCCGCGGGGTCGTCTTCGGCGGCGAATCGGCCTACTTCAGGTGCCAAGCCGGCCGGTACCGCTGGTATGGTTGGGCGTCGAGCCCTTCCTGGACTAGCCAACCCTGCGGCGGTCGCGGTCGCGGACAAGGACGAGAAGCCGGTGTTGAAGGAAAAGGACAAGGAGGAACGCACGGCCGTGCCGCCATCGCCGACACGGCACACGCGGATCCCGAGCACAGGGAATAGAGCGCTGGTGATGGAGGTTGCGCAGGCGATGAGCGAGGCGCAGCAGGGGAAGGAGAAGGAGACGACGGCCGCCCCTGCCTCTACCATCGCTCGCCAGGTCCCAAGCACCGGTCTCGGTGGTCCGGCGGCGGAGAGACGCAAGTCGAGCTACGAGCGGTACTCGGCTATCGCGATGCCCCCGTTGGCAGAGGAGCGGACCCCTGCGGCGTCTCCGGCGAACACCATGTCGCGGAGTGCGGGGCAGGACGTGGTGTTGGGCGGTAAAGCCTTCGGCGAGAGTCCTTTGAGTAGTTTACGTGTCGAATCAGCGAACGCTGCTGCCCCGTCCCCGTCCTCGAAAGTGCACATCGGTGAGGGTTAGCCTTGATGGCCGTTCGCAAGTCGAGCTGACGCGCACAGGGCATGTCGATGCGCCGGTACCCACGCTGGACGTCGCGGCGCTGTTGAAGGCGGAGAGACCGGCCACGTTCGTGCCGAATCCTGACCTGCGCACGGTCTCGGTCGAGGTCATGTCCGTCGTACACTCGAGCGCTGTCCCCGTCCAACGTGACACGAACATCTTTTACGACGGCGAGGTCCTCGTCATCGTGCATCGTGCCAAGTCCCGCGAGAGCGGGCTCGTGGCGACCCGGGTGTGGTGCTGGAAGGGGAAGAAGTCCCATTTTGGAGAGAGGGAGGAGAAAAAGGTCGGCGAGCTCGCGAGGCGGTATGGTACTTTGGTGGTTCGTGTTTTTTTCTTTGGTCGTGGCTGCAATGACTAAAGGTGATTCCCCGTGTAGGATGTGGTCGATCAGCAACGCGAGCCTGCGGAACTCGTTTTCGTTCTCGGAGGGCAACTTGCGATACGCCAGGTAAGGGGGGATATGGCTCGAGAATGTCGTTCGCTTGACTGGGTTTCCCAGGGTACTAGGGCTCATTGGTCCTCCGAGAACACTGCGATGCATGTCGTGAGATCGAGCGATGGTCACATCTTGATTGATGAGATTGATCTGGTCCGTCGTCTCTATGCAATACACGCTGAAACCTTGAATGTCATCCGCCCACAGAACGTCAGGAACCTATGTTCCGGGTACAGCTATTGTATCACCATCTTGGATAACATTTATGTATGGCATGGTTGCGGTTCGGTGGTAGCGGAACGGACCGCGGCGCTCCGGTATGCACAGGGTATGGCCGCCAGGGGGACGTCGGTGAAGGAGCTCACGGAGGGCGAGAACGATGGGGACGATGAGATGTTCTGGATGGTCGTTGGCGACTCTGAATCTTATGCCAAGGCTGACTATTGGAAGTGGAGGAGCAGCGTGGTGCCGTCCGAACCTCGCTGTTGGCTTGTGGATGCCGCAAACTCGGAGGCTCCGGTGAGCGCCGACACGTCACGAGACTCCCGAACGCTAACCCTCGTCAGATCCGTCCAGTTCCGACCGTGTTTGCAGACACTGTCCAGCAAGAATCGGTGTACATCATAGACTGCTTCTGGGAGTTTTTCGTTCTGGTGGGTAAAGATGCCCGAGCAAAACGATCTGATATTACGCTTGGTATCAACACGGCGATGGTGCGGTTCTTTCTCCTCGTTGTGCATCGACAGAGGCCGTGCTGACTGTCGCTGTCTTGGCGGACTAGGCGATGGCGCCGCTCGTCGCTGCCTCGAAGCCGTTCTCGCCGACAGTCCACGTACTGATCCTGCCCACGCAGCTACCGTTGGACATGCGACACGCGTTCCGCAACCTCGACGAGCTGGCGCTGGTGAGTGTCGCAGAGGTCGATCCAGTGTCCACCTAACGGGTTTTGTTTCCGCTGGGATGACGGACGATCAGAACGGCGGGTTCGCTCCGGACCATATGAACATCTTGTCCACGGCGGAGGCGATCGAACACGTAAGTGGCGTGTTTCCTCGGTTCTATAGGAGTGAGCGTGGCGTCGCTCAGGCTAAGTGGGACGGCACAGCTGCGCAGGTCTTGTTGGGATAGGTCGGCGCTGAGAGACCATACGATGCTCCCGCTGGGTCTCGATCCGTCGCATGTTCCGTTGCCGTGACGTGCGCGTTGCCAAGGAGTGTGCTAGGACAGTGATCTTTTCCGCATGCCTCTGACTTGCGGGGATGCGACCTATCGTTCGTCGCTTGCGAATTTTTACTTTTTCTGTTTTCTGTTTTATTTTTAATGCGCCGTTTTCTCGCTACATACCCTACATATTCAACATCGCCTCGAAAACTTAGACCTCATCAGGGGGTATTGATTAAGTAAGTTAGCACAGCCTTTTCGGCAGCGTTCGGCAATGACATCACTGGAGGACGTTCTGCCGGCGAGGTACAGCCCAGAATACCACTTTTCCCGTTTCCCCCTTCACGCTTCTCTCCCGCGAAAACGATTCCACCGTCTCCGCATTCCTCTCGCCATGCCGCCGTTCAAGCTCAGTTTCAAGGACTGTCATCGCGAATTCTCTGGTCAGATCGTTGATTCCAGCATGTGCTCTCCCTCTGCTACGTGTTAGACGAAGCGCCGTACCTCTATTTATTGATATTCAGGACCGTCCTCCAGGATCAGGTTTCTGTGCAGTGCTCGCAATTTTTATCCCTGAACTCGTCCACTATGAGAGTATGATTCAGAGGGAACACGAATGACTCTGGAGCCGCCTTGTCGTCAATTCCCCTGATCGCAGCCGTCATCCTTGTCTACCGGGGTGTTGAACCACGTACTGGTCAGCAGATCCAGCCTGTTTCAATCCTCGAATCAGACATGGTGTCGGGGGTACC
>JBBPNE010000129.1:0-49492 GCA_038090735.1 Xerocomellus amylosporus | reverse complement strand
CACCCCTCCCGTCCCAGAGTGGCCATGGGGAACGTCGGGCGGCGTAGGCGAGTCGTCAACGAATTTACGCGTTTTCCTACCCGGTTTGTCTAAGATATGTCAATCGTTCATAATATGTTTGCCATTTGATTGCTCCAACGACTCGTGCCCCGACTGATACTTCGAGAGCATGACCACCATGAAGAACCATGTTGGGTACATTGGTTACACCCCCAATTTATTCTAGTGCATGAGACATGTCTTGGGCTTGCACTAGTTCTGTCGTGACAGAAAGTATTGTACTTAGACTACTTTTTTAAATACTTTTTCCACTTTTTCCACTTTTCCAATGGTGACCTGAGAAAATCCTGGGCAAAAACGTCTTAATTGTGCCTTTCGCTAGTTTGTTCACTTATGGCACTTTTTCTCAGCGGGCCAAGCACGCCAAGTGCGGATAAGGCTGTGAGCAAATTACTGATGTTCTTGTCCGTCCGAAGACGCTCACTAGGCCTTGTTGAGAAGACGTGGGTGGGGATGAATGCAGCCTTGGCTGCACGGTCACGCGTCAAGGCATAGTTTTGACTTTGTTGCATTGCTAGTATACGCGCTCAAGTCGAGGGATGTGGAAAGGAATCAGATCTGAACCAAATACCCTAAACTATTGACTTCCGAAGAGCTGTTCCTCTGCTGGACTTGAAGGCGGTCTGGTTGAGTCGTCCAAGAGGTGTGACGTCGCACACCATCTTTCTGACGCCTGACATACTCCTGTCCCCGACTCCAGGTATTGCCCATGCCGCTGTCGGGGCTGAGGATTGCATGCCAGCGCTTGCGAGCGCGGAAAGCACTCTCGTCGAGAGCCTTCTTGCGCTCGACTGACTTGTAGACCCTGTCCTCTTTCTGGAGCGTCCGGTCAACTGCTGACAAGCCATAAGACTCGGCTTTCATGCGAGCGAATGTATTCGCGATGTCATGTTCTGCACATAGGGTGTGGAACTCTGCGACAGCACGGGTATAAGCGACAGTGAGTGACACCTTGTGGTGTCTGTGGAGGTAGGTTAGCAACGAAGAGAACTGCGCTAGGGACGGGCATCAGTGAAACGCAGAGACGCGCTAAAAGAGTTGCCCACTCTTCTGCTGTTGGGTTCTTGGTCCGCTGGCTCAATCGCTACCAGTCCTTCCCTCTCACTGGGTGTTCCGGCTCGACCAACTGAGCCTCCACGATGGACACTGGTCCGAACACCTCAAACGGGTGGTCTCTGAAGAACTGAACTCGAAGCCTGTCCTCCGAGTAGCTGATGGTCAAGGGTTGCATCTCCGGGGATCGAAGACTTGGCTTGTGAGAGGGATTTTCGGCGTCCAGGGCTTGGATGGGAGGGGCGCGGGAGGGGGTGAAGCACTGCTTGGTACCATAGAGGTTCCTCACGAATGTAGTTTGCTTGCATGAGACTGCCAAGAGTTGCAGAGTGAGTGAATAAATAAATAAATGACAATATTGCAACCAAGCGACGATGGGAGGAAGAAACAGAACTGAGGAATCCGTTTCCCTCTCCCCCCTCCCATTATTCCAATTTACACCACACACAACCTGAGGTTGCTCGAGTTGCTCAGAGACCGTGTCAAAGACCGAGACGTCGATGTCAGCACGGTGAACCAGCCCGACATCCCCCCGTGGCCCCTGACTCAACTGGAGAAGCCCAGGGTGCACTGGATGGACAATACAATGTATTCGGCGATACGTGGTTTGTACGGTCCGTGCTTCCAAGTGCCAACAATCCTTAACACTGTCTCCCAAGGCCAAGGAGACCATTCCCTCCTTCATTGGCTGACTTGGGCGGGTACCAGCTGTATCCAGCCGATCCGAGTGCAGGCGAGTCGGAAGCCAACGCCACATCCCGCGTGCTCTCATCTTCGTATCGCTATATCGCCGCCCTGCACTATCATCTATCCTCCACTCTCTTCTCGTCACGTACTCCAATCTCACTGGTGCCATTCTCGCCCCACCTCCGCCCCCCACACCGCCGTCCCTCCGGAATGGCAGCGACACGTGGAATGGATCACCGTGCTTGCCCAGAATCTGATGGCTGCCGCGAACGGCTTGTCTCCGGTCTAGGTCGGTTCGTTTAGTCCATTCCCGCTGCACATTACAGATGCAATCATATAGGCGAGAGGGAGTCTGGAAAGTATGATGCAGCGCCAGCTAGAGCTCTGTCGTGAGGAGACAGTTTCCATTCATACGTTCGACACGTCTCTCATCGCAGCTTGTGGTTCGTTCTGACGTGGCCGTTTGTTGTTAGTAAATGTGATGAGCTTGAAGCACGACTTTTGGAGCTACGTATTCCCCAAAACATTCATGTAGGCTTTCACCAGTCCACATCGCCGGTCGTGACCATCGAAGACGAGACAATTATGCTTTGGATTAGGGTGCGCCTTGCCACGACAGACGCTGCCAGACGCCAGCTCATGCAGCCTGTCGTGTGCTGGGAGAAAATATGGGTTGCTCCAGAGAATGCACCCTCGAGCTCAGCCATCAATGTATATAAGTGGGTGAAAACAGACAGAAAACAGGTGCGTCCCCAGGTCTGCGATCTGATGGGCAGGGCGACTCATAGTCATGGACCTCTGCAAGCAACTCAGTGATGACGAGGAGGAAGCCGATGAACCTCTCGCCCCTCTCCCAGATGAACTCGAGGTCGTGGAGGGTGACGAAGACATGGATCAGGATGAACCAGCTGGTCTGTCGCGCTTGATACCACTCACAACGCGACGCAAACCAATTTCGTAAACCAGGAAGCTCCTGAAGAACCACAGACGAAGCTGTCTTTGCCCAACACACCCTACTTTATCGCTCCAGCAGACTGAACGGCACCACAAATCATCCACCGTCCTCAACCAAACCAGCCTGAGGTTGAAGCAAACATGCGATGAATATTGTTTGTCAATTAATATCAACTAATGTTGCTCCATCAGCTACTCTTCGGACTCTTCCAGACTAGCCTGAGACTCAGACTCGTCGCGATATACCTAACATTCGAGTCAGAAAACGCTTGATGGATCAACAAACTTACGTACCGTATATGGGACTCCATCCTGTACTGGGTCCACTAGTACTGCCCATCCAATGAGCAAGTGTTTCCTGTCTGTTGGGAAGAATAGCCTCCGACCATCCCAATGTTCCGCAATGGATTTAATTCGACCCACTTCCGCTCCCACGAACACCACTCTCCAGGGAAGGTTCCTCGACTTGGATGGCAACATATTGTATAGGGACTTCAAACTCGCGATCGGTGATTTATGGGATGCATTGATAGTCAAGTGCTATCAGTGCATCCCATAAATCACCGATCGCCCCTTCCAAGTGAGTCACTTGGAAGGCGTAAATCTTTTTCTTGAGCACCAGAACACTATCGATGCCAGGGAAATTACGCTTGGAAGGAATCCAATAGTAAGGGGGTGATGCAAACCTCGGTGCATCATGGGTAGTGGAAATGAGATCCGCATGTGGCGACGTGGACTTGTTAGAGCCCATTCGGAAACCAGAAGTTATGCAAACTTTGGTTGTATGTTGCTAGCGTCGTTGACAACTTAGACCTTGCCTTGCATAACGATTACGAGTTCCCTGAAAGGGGTGAGTTCAATGCCCGACGAAACATCTTCTCCACGACATCCCCGGGCCACGAAAGTGATGCCGGATGGCGTCCGAGTCGTTCAGTACATTCATGTAGTTTGCAATATCTACGAACAGTGAGTCTAGATGTCGCCTCAAATCAACCTGCTACTTTCTGCGCCAGGAATGTTTGAAGCTGAGGAGCAGTGATACGCCCCTCATCAAGTCCTTCGGGGGTCCCACCTCCGTCGAAGATGCGAGGGAGAGTAACGATAACGCCGAATCCATGCGCGTGTCGTTGGAATCGCTATGATCCTGAACCTCTTCAGACCCAAGTCTAGCGTACGCTTCCCTGGACAACTTCCGGCGCTTGGCTTGGCGTTCGCAAGCCCATTCGAGTGTTCGTATTCTCTCCCATCTGACGGGTTTTTCCTGGGTCTGTTCTTGCTCGGCTATTTGATCCCGTCTGTTGAACTCAGCCGAAGCGATCGAGTTTTCCGACAAGATCTGAGGCCGTTGTGGATCGATGTCCTTGACATTCGGCGCCTCGCCCTTGGATTCCCTAGACTCCGAGTGTCCTCTTGGCCTTGACGTCAACGCGTTCAGGGAGTCAAGCAGAGGTTTGATCTTGACGATCGCCTTGGCCGCGATCGTGTTCAGTCCATCTCCCGGACCCTTTCTTTCCGAAGAGTTCGCCGCGGGATCGACCTCGGACGCGTCCAGTGTGGCATTTTGCGACGGAGAGGACACGGTGCGCAGACAAGAGTCCGCCCTCGTTCGTCCCAAGGTCCTGTCCAACTTCTCGCCGGGTGGCTGACCCCGTTTCGACGTCTGTCGTTTATTCTGGAACCAGATCGTGACGGTCTTGTAATCCCTGTAAGCGATCCGGACGTCGTCGAACGAGGATTCGAGATCGGGGTCGTACATGTGTGTGTGTTGCCCACTGAGATGAGAAACGCGTCGACGAGTGCGAGCAACTCACATTCCCAACTCAGCCGCGAGGTCTTTCTTTTGCTGGCGGGACGGGTGTGTTTCTTGCCTGAACACGTCCTCGAGCCGGGCGAGCTCTGCGGTTGACAAGCGGTGTCGAGCTTTCTTGCTTGACGTTGCGGGGACACTCTCTCGCTGGGACTGGCTGTGCTTTTCCAGGTTCTCTTTGCCAACCAAGGTGCGACGTGTGCTTCTGGGGGCGGTACGCATCTGATATGTGTAAAGGAGGGTGGGATAGACTGTGCGGTCTCTCTCGCTGTGGACAAGTACACTCAGGGGTCCAGAAAACCCCGACGCGCGGCTAACAGTGTCTTCACGTGAGCAAAGAGTCACGGAATGGCAGTCTGTAGTCAACATGCAACTGGAATAAACCGTACTGGTACCTATTAGAACAAAAAACAACAGATGAATCCGAAACTTGCAAGCGAATAAAGATGAATAAGTAGGACGAATACAAAAACAGGTTTTGAAACCATGGTCCTTGGAACGATAAAAATAAAAGTAGTTACGAGCTCATTTTAAAGCCCAGAAGCGTGATGGCCGCCTCCACGTCTTCGAACTGCGGCGTCATACTCGGACGAGAAAGTAAGGTATTTTTCCGGCAAAGGTTGTAGCCATCGCTCTGTGGAGAAACGACGGTACCGGACTCAAGATTATTTACTTCTAGCTCCACACCATCTTCATCAACCCATTTCATCTGCCTTGCTTTGAGGCAGGCCCACTCCAAGGGATAAAGTATCTTCTCTTGAGACGACAGAGCCGCCAATCGGGCCTCTTCAGGGTCAGGGGCAGACGGAGGAACGGCCGGGGATGATAGCATGTGCGTCCAGAGCTCCGAAGGGCTGGATGGATTTTTCTGTTGGACGTTGCTCTTGCGGGGGGTGAGTGGTAAGCACAGCGAGTTTGATTGTAAAGTTAGGCTTGGGCGCTCGAAGAGCGCAGCGATACGATCGAGCGAGATTTTGGAACGATCGAGCGGCGTCTTTGAACGCCTGTATGGGTGACGCACTGGACTGCGCGTCAAGCACGTCTTTGGTGGGTTGTTCTCTTTGGAGGATTTCTTCCTAGAGGTTTGACGTCTGTTCTGAAACCAGTTTGTGACAGACTTGAACTCCCTGGAGTATCGGCCCGGATCAGGTAAGCACAAGACGAGGGGGTGAAGAGACGTACATGCCGATTTCTTTGGCAAGCGCTTGGCGTTGCGCGCGGGTAGGGTGTGGAGTCGCCTCGAACAGTTGGTGGAGGGCACTGAGCTGCGCAGGGGTGTTGCGCCGCCTGACATATGGGACATAAGAGTCTGATGGGTCCAGGGAGATCGGATCTAATAGGGAGGGAGGGGTAGTCATCGTGTACATCAAAGGGGAATGGCCATGCACAGCGCTGCGTCGTCGTTACCTAGCACATATGTCTGGGGAAAACATATGGACCCACAGATCTACTTGCCGATCACTGACAAACAGCCGCGGTCATGTGACCCTCAAACCCGGTCACGTGTAAAAGGATGCATCAAAAACTAAACGCGTACAGTAGATATTCTCAGTGTATATTATATCCTTTCAACTAGATATACCCCGTCACCTTCTTTTCCGTCATGCGTCCCACCCTTCCGATAGTAACGCGCTCTCCTCATCCGTGTTCGTCCCAACAGGGGCAATATAGAGCGTCACCTCCTGCTGCAACAGCTTGACATGTTCGTGCGTCAGACTCTGCGCCCAGGGGGTGTTCAAGTACAGCTTCTTCATCGGTATCCCTACACCCTTCCGCAAGCGGCAGAATTCTGCAATTGCCGCAGCTGGCAAGGCTTGGACTTCCATGCATTGAAATTTTGGACAAAGAAAGTGACGAGCAGGGATAACCGCCTCTGACGTAGCCGACCCGCCTTCCAACACGCGATAGTTCATAGGGTTCTCCGCAAACATATTGAGGACCTCTGGTTTTATCCGAGCCAGTCGCGCATACCCGATCTCGGGCATCGACTCCAGCCATCGGACAAACGCCCACTTTCCCGCCGGATTCATGTCCAGTTCAACGTTGTACAGCGTTACGATCCGCACTTGCATGAATTTCCGCGTCAACACTGTGATTAGAGGTGTATAGTCGCTGCCGACCATAGTCATCAGGGTTAAGTCACGAACGCGAGGCGCATGGACCTGCGCGACGATGAAGCATGCGAACGAGAGGTTGAAAGACCCGAGGGTGAAGATCTTTAGATTTGGAAGCTCGACGGGGGAGTGGTCAAACCATTTATCTTCTGGTTGAGGACCACATCCATCTAGCGTGAGCTTGTCCAAATTGGGACAATTCTTCAGAATTTCCCGGAAGCGTTTGAGCGTAGGAGACGAGTCCATTGCAATATGCCGGAGGTCGAGCGTCGTCAGATTGGACAGCGGTGTGTCGTTGAAGTCGATATGAATACCCGATAAACAAAGGTACTGTAGGCAGTGGGTCTGGCCACCAAACAAAACTGCGGGGTCGCGATGGCCTTGGGTATCAAACCCGGGCCCAATCCAGACGTAAGGCATGCCAGAACGGTGGATCTCGAGGCGCTCAATGTTGATGGGTATGCCTGCATTCCCGGCTGTTTGCAGTTTCTGAACGACGGTAAGTGCGGGAGGCCAGTTGTCGACGATGACAACGAGCATGCGGATCTGAGAGAGTTTGGTGAAGAGTCTGTCAAGCATGCCTGACATTTGTTGAGCGGTGAACTTTGGAGAATCTCGTACGCCAGTGGATTTAGGATCAACTTCGTTAAGTCGGATGTCCAAGCGAGCGGACCCGGCTCGTTCGAACCACTCCCAGGATCTCTCGTAGGGAGGAGCGTCATGGAACCAGATTGCATTCCAGATCATTGGGTCCTCGGTCATTAAGCGACGCCACTTTTTGCAAACCCACGTGAGGTGCAAGCGCTGCCTGACACCTTCTGAGGGATTGTTTGCGGACCACACGACGAGGTGAAAGATATTGGAGATAATTTCTGGTGGCAGATCCCTGAAACGGAACATGCACCAGTATACGAGCGCCCGGTTGAACTGGAACTGGAGGGTTGTGCGGAGAAGTCCGAAGTCGACTCGGGGACCGAGTCTTTGAATTTGAGCTTCACCGAATGCTATCGCTTGAGACCACTGTTCGAGTCGCTCTCTCGTCGCCGGGTGCAACTGCCGGGTGCCGCCAGAAACGGGTTCAGGCATGGCTGCGAGGCTATCTTTCATGATCTGCAGTTGAAGATTCGCGTAACCCTTTGATCCGGGAGTTGGGGAGAGTGGTACGTGGGGTCGATGGGGCACGAGGGTAGGGGGTTGGGTGGGTGTTGGGTTGGTGGACATGATGTATTAGCGCTGTGGGGTGACCATTAGGGACGGTACAGCGGGAAGAAGGGGATACACACAGTGGGTGGATGGAGATAGAATGAGAGAGCTGCTGGGCTTGTGAGCTGAGCTTTATAGAGAGAGCCCACAAAGGCAGCTTGTACTCTGATCATTTGTGATCGATATGTGGCTCGTGAATCGCGGCCAAAGCGTGCTTGTTTGTCCTTGTGGGCGCCATAATTCTATATCCTTTATTTGTTGGCTGGGAAACATTTCCCTTTCAGCTATCAAAGTGACCAGTCCAGCACTTGCCTCTCGGTGTTCCCCACCAGCGAGTACACAATGCTCGGAGGTACGCGCGCGTTTGACACCAAGGGGCCCTAAATCGTCCTCCAGAGTCTGGCTTCCAACGCTTGGACAGCGGGCTTGTCAGGCTCATCGGTTCTCTGTGCCATTTGTGCCACACGGAGAGCGCGACCTCGTGACTTATCAAGGCCGACCCCGAAATCCACAGGACAACCGACATCCCGGAAGATCGCGTTCAGTCGAGCGGAGACGAGCGGGCCAGGGGCAGGAAACAGAGGCGGAGCAGATCGTGAGATCGTGAAAGCCAAGTCCGGAAAGCCACTGAGTCTCTTGACACGAAGACTAGATCGTAAGTGTGATCCTGGAATGCAGGGCAGAAGTAAAAAAAGTTGTGCCACCCGGATACTGGTAGGATGCAGGTAAAGATCCCGACAGGTGTTTTGACAGAGGTACAGCTATGTCGAATATAATAAACAGATTCGGAAATCTCACGATCTCTGTCTCGCATTTTAGTCTGGGTCAACTCCAGTGGTCTCCAGGCTAATATTAGGTCGTGCTGGAGAGCGTGCCCTTGGAAGCGAGGTCGCGGGTGTCTCGAGGAAGTCGTAAAGGGGGATTCGGTAGAGGTTCGAGCTGATGGCATCTAGTTCCTAATCTCCATGGCAGACACGTCATTGATATTCGCAAGTGGAACAGTAGATCTGGCATTCCTTGCACGATGAGGATTGTGTGGAGGCGGGTATATGCTGCTTTGTTGAGGTCCGATGTCAAGGATAAAAATCATTGCTTTGTGCGGGTGGGCTTATAAGCATACTTGTCGACCTGCTAAACATCTTTGAATGTAAGCACAACTTGCTTTGTCCATCTTTACAAACAATGCAGACTGGCGCCGCAATGGTCGGTGGATAATGTACATGTCCGGATTCCACTGCACATTTGAGTCCACAACGTCCGTGTCCTCTGCTACCCTGCGCAGTTTATGACGGGCACAGGATTTCTCGGTTGGAACCAACCCACTGGCATCAAAGTGCTGAAGCGCTGACATACCACACCCCGGTGGAGACGCAAGCCTGGTACGTGGTATTTGCTAAACTAAACCTCTCAACGAGCGCACTTCTTTAGTTCACTTCACTTTTCTTTGTTGAGACAAGATACATAATTCCACCAATTTACAAACATAGCCAAGGTAGCACACTCCATCATATCGTACAGATAGCAGGAACAGACAAAAGAACATGATTAGTGCAGCTTAGTGCCAAGCGCCTGGGATACCTCCAGATCCACCTGCGTGCGCGCCGCGACCACTAGGAATGAGCTCCTCGATCAGATTGGTGACAATATCATCTTCGGCGTCTTTGGTGACAGGTGGATGTGAGAGCAGTTGGTCCATCACCTTGCCAGTCAAGTTGGGGCAAGTACCTTCGGTGAAACCCATCTGCCACAACAAATTTCAATTACAGTATGATCACGGACAGACAACACGTACGTCTGATAACTTCCTCATGATTCGGTTAAGAGGACGGTTCTCCTTGTTCTCGTGAACGTGTCCACGGGGCATGTGTCCCATGGTGTGACTGCGCCTAGGGACGCTAAACATCTCGAGCTGTGGGTAGGGACCGCGAGCGTTGCTGACAATGTGAACTTCCGAGGCAGCTGCAGTAGGCTCAGCAGCCTGGTGTTCTGGAGTCCGGGTTGGAACAACGGTAGGCGAATTCTTCTCCTGTATAGCTTGTGTCGGATTATCAGAGGTCTGTCTAGAAAGACTATGACTGAATGAGGGTCAGCGAACTGAAAACGAGGTGTAGTAGCCAACCTCTCAGTCGTAGACTCCTGCTCACGGCGCCTCTGCTCTCCCATCCTCCTGATGGCCTTGGCTTGACGATATCTTTCTTTGCGCGTCTCATAGTCAATTTTCGCTCTCTCGACCTCAGCACGAAGCTCTTCAGGCGTAGCTTCTGGAGTCGACGACGGTTGAGTGGCGCTAGCTTCGGCACGCTCCTCGGCTGCGCGAGCTCGAGCCTCAGCAGCTGTTGCAAGAACTTCTGTCGTTGGGGACCTCACATCATGGCTATCAACATCAGCAGTGTAACGACCCCAGAAGCGAGGAGGAGGAGGGCGGGGCCAGCCTCGAGGGCAAAAAGGGGGCGGCGGTGGCGGTGGCGGTGGGGGCGGTGGTGGTGGATGTGCCAACCCACCCCAAAATGGCCCTCCCGAATGGGTGAAAGGTGGTTGACTGAACCACGAGTGGTGGTTACGGCGTGGATGAGGAGGCAAGTGAGGAAATATAGGGGGGATCGACACCACACCAGGAGGTGGTCTTCGTATGTCGGGTGTTGTGTCGTCGGGAGAAATCTGAGCAGCGTCTCTGAATGCCTGCGAACCAGTGTTCTCCCGGCCATGGCCGACTGTGCGGAAAATCCTGTCAAGCGCTTCCGTAACTCGTGCACCAGCCTCTTGCTCAGCGGCACGGCGAAACCCCCCGAGACTCCTGCCCGTCTCCTGTATGGCAGTTCTGTGGAGATTCTCTGCGGCGCGCGAAATCACGTCGCGATGAGCGGCCCAGTATGTGCCATTTGCAGCATTGACGACAATGTTGCGGAGGTGTTCGGACAACTCCGGATGAGTAGAAATTACAGTGGAAATAGTAGTCAAGAATGTGGCAATATCATGTGCAAGCGAAGGAGCACGATCAGGATCAGGTAAATCCAGGGATGGAAGAGGCGGGTCGTCATCAAGAATACCCGTCTTCTGTTCTCCAGTGGTAGTGGATACGTCGGCTTTGAGCGGCTGTTCAGTGATCACGGGGGTGCTCTGCGCCTGAGCTGGAGTAGCAGCCCCGCTCCGAGGAAGCTGGACAGTTGATCTAGGGGAGAGCCCAAATATATCTTCGGAGCTCACATCGAAAACATGAACGGGGGGCTTGGCTGGTGCTTCGTCACCGATGACAGAGCCGGCGGACGAAACATCGTCTTCCACGATGACTGCACGTCCTTTGCCTTTGCCCTTGACCTTGTTCTGACTAGTTGTCGGGGTAAAAGTGAGGTCGGAACGGGAGGCGTTTCCACCTCCAGACTCGGCTGCTTCGGACTTAGAGAGGCTGACATCACTCTCCAGGACCTCGACAAATGCATGAGGGCTGTCAGGGGCGTCCCTGGAGAGGAAAAGACTCCCTAAGTTGCCAGGCAGACGCTGCCATTCATCCTCTGCGTCGAAAAGCAGGGGAAACACTTCGTGACCGCCAAAAGTGTTCCGGAAGTGGGACTGCTGCGGCGTAGCGCTAGGTAACGACTGAGGCGCTGTGTTGGCGGTCCGAACGTTGCTAAGATCATGGACGGCGAGTTTGATGGCGTCTTTGTCAGCGATAAGGACCGACATGTAGAGGTCCTGGAGCTCCCCGTCGGAACTAAGAGTCACTTCATCGCCGTCAGAGTCGATGTAGGATATTGCGACGTTCTCGATCGCAATATCGTACAAATTGGCGATTCTGCCAGAGAGAAGGGACCATGTTGGCCGCGTCGGGAAAGTGATACGGCGAGTTAAACCGTTTGCTTTGGTGAGCTTGAAGAGGACCGTCATATTGGTTGTGATAATGGGTCAGGAGGAAGGGAGAAAGGGTTGCTCCAATCTGTGCTCATTTTTAAACTCCGACGTGCTGCGCAAAATTGATTATCGAACTCGACTGCGGCAGTTCCGAGACGTGTACAGCAAGATCTAGAATGACCATTCCGCCACCCATACATATTCTACTCGCCGTCTCCTCAAGCAAAAATACCCAAACGAGGGTCAATATCCGCGGGGTCGTTGAGCTATACAGTAATATCCAGTGAGTGAGATACAGGTCCGAGAGAATCGTACCCACCCTGTAGTTGATATTCAAAGCGCCGATACTTGCGATCTCGGCATCCGAGAGGTTGAAGTCGTCGCACTGCAAGTTAGCAGCCAGTCTGTCGGGGTTGTTACTCTTCGGAATGACAGCGATACCGCGCTGAGTCGACCATCGCAACAAGATTTGGGCAGTTGCTGTGCGACATGAGAATCATTACGAGTGTAAAAAGCGAGACACAAAACAACATACTCTTCTTGTGAGCCGCGGCGATGTTTGTGATAAGGTTGTGCTGAAGCAGAGAAGTCGAGTCCGTGCCCACGCCAAGCTCGAGATAGCTCTGAGGGCCAAGGGAGGAGTACGCTGTCACGGCGATTCCGAGGGTGTTGCAGAGGTTAACAAGGCCTTGCTGGGTCAAGTAGGGATGTAACTCGACCTGGAGCACCTGCGGCTCATACTTGGCGTATCGGAGCACATCAAGGATGATGGATCCCTGGCAGTTACTGGGTCATAGTGAAACATGCAGCAACTCCTGGTAGGCCAATTGCATACCTCAACCCAATGTTCTTCGCCAAACCTTCGTCAACAAGTTCTTCCAAAGCTCCCCATGTCTCCGACAAGGGAGTATTTTCTGTTTTACTTCATGAGCTCGAATGCAGAAAGAAGAGGAAAAAACGATACCCACGGAGATGCACTTTGCCATCATCACCGAACCACTCGGGAGGATAACGGTGGTCGGGATCAACGTATTGCAAGGAGATCGGGAAGTGGACCAGGAAGAGGTCAAAATAATCAATACCCCAAAGGTTAAGTTGTCTCTTGACAATTTGTTTCGCCTGTTACTTCACTTAAGAGATGCATCGCTCTAGGGAAAAGTAACGTCTTACGTGGTCGTGAGCATGGAAAGTGTTCCAGAGCTGTTGTCTCTTCATTAGTCCAAGTGTATAAATCATCTAACTCGGCTCCCCTTGGAAGTAATGACTAAGGAGGTACAGTTAGTTTGGCCCCGATACACAAGGTCATGCAACTCACAAATATCCTCGCGCTTCACGAGACCATCTGCGATCGCCCGGCGGACACCCTCCCCCGCCTCCTTTTCGTTCCCGTAGTCGCCGGCACCATCGAGAAGACGGTAGCCTGCCTTGATCGCATTATAAACGGTCTTGAATGAGCGTCAGGCAGTGGCAGTACTCTAGATCGGTGAAAACATACGTCGGCACAAGTAGATCTGGTGACCTGTATTAAGGAAGTGAACACGAGACGAACTTTTCATGGGAGCAAGTTACCTTCCAGAGCCCAAACCTTGCACGAGTGCAGGGAAAGTTTAACGAAACGGTTCGGCACGAAATAAGGAGACGTACCCAACCAAGGGCATCTATGCTCCGAGAAATTGATATATTAAATAAGCGTTAGACGGGCACTGATCAGAGAGGTGATACATGCCTTTTGTCCAGTTCGCTTGAGCACGACAGTGGCCATTGTGCTGGTGTTCGATATCGATAAGGCTGGATGGGAGTGGGAGAACAGGCCGTCCTTATCTACGATCAAGCCGGCCCGGGATCCATGGGACTCCGGCTGCGGAAATTTGACCTTGTGACCTTGTCGTACCTGAAAATAATAGACTGGTGACTATGTGCTCTGTTCGAACGGTCAAGCCGACTCATCAGTCCAACTTGAAACGAGTTTCATTGTGTATCACAGCAAATATTGACAGAGCGCAGTGTGCGACGTTGCCAGTGACCAAACAATTTCCAAGTGTCAACTTGAACCATCCGTGCGTGTCGTCCCGTATTTCATAGTTCCACCATAAACTTTTTACCGCCAGCGTACACGACACCATGCGATTCTATGTCCTAGGAATAGGACCCATTGGCTCACTCCTTGCCCATCATCTCCGGGCAGCACTCCCACGCGTACATTCTGTCACCCTCATACACAAGTCCGTGAGTCGAGCACGGACTGCCGCTTCCCTTGGTGGCGCAATATCGGTTGAGAACCAGGGCATAGTGCAAACTCGCGACGGGTACGATATGGGGGTTTTCGAACAAGGGGACTACTCTGGTGCTGGGATACCTTTCGATTCCACCCTTTCCAGGGATGACGTCAAACGTTATTCACCATCGTTCGAAAACCTACGGACCGACCTCATCGAAATGCTTTTCATCACTACTAAAGCACAAAACACCGCGGACGCCATTTCTCGCATGCTTCCCCGTCTAACCCCTAGAAGCACAATCGTGCTACTCCAGAATGGGATGGGTATCTATGATGACCTCGTGCAAAAGCTTTTCTATAACCCCGAAAGCAGACCTCACTTTATCCTCGCTTCAAATACTCATGGTGCATGGCTCAAGTCACCGTTACACATCGTACACGCAGGAGTCGGCGACATCGAGCTCGGCACCGTTCCAGACAGTCGTGGGCGGGACTTCGAAGCATCGCTAGCGGAAGAGTAGCACGAACGAGAATTTAGTCTCGACGATATAGCCCGTCAAGGTGAAGCATCTTATGCCCAATATTCCACTTTACGCGACACAGTAGCTGTTCTTGGCTCCCTCGACGGACTGGGCTGCAAATGGAGGCGAATCTCGGACGTGCAACTTGGAATGCGCAAAAGGCTAGTCGTGAACGCCGTAGTGAACCCACTCAGCAATTATTGGCTGTCGAAACGGCGCTTTGTTCAAACATGGGGCATCTAAACGAATACTACAGGATATTTACACGGAAGCTGCTGCCGTCTTCCAAGCGCAGTTGGAAGCTCACACATAGCCCTTTATCAATTCGCTTGCCCCAGATGCAGAGAGGAGACAAGCCCAAGGCTTTGGGCCGGATGCCACACGATCTCCAAGCTGACACGCTCGTACAGGAAGTCAAGCGAGTCGCCCAACTGACAAGAGGGAACATCTCGTCGACACTATCTGATGTAAGGAAGGGCAGACCAACTGAGATCTCCTCCTTGAATGGCTATCTCGTTCGTCTTGGGAAACAATACAGGGTTCCAACGCCCGTGAATTCAGCTCTGCTCAATATAGTCAGCATGTGAACCGCTATCGCCGTTAACCATTTGTTCTAAGCAGCGCCGATGTCAGGTGTGTCCATTCGCCCACGTACACCAAGGTTCTATTCATACCAAAAGTTATACAACCCACAGCGAAGTAGTTGCTTACCGCGACTGTCCACACGATATACTACTCACCTCACAATGTATGTCGCCCCGTGCTTCGTAGGACATGGGAATTCATAAACGGCAATAGACTGCACAACATCATATGAATATAGAGAGGTTTTAGACGGCTAGGAAGTATTGGATATCATAGTTCTCCATCCAAACCGAACACCGGCTAGTGAGCGATGGATGGATGGACCTCCAGCCGACCTTGGATTTCCACATGGTTTGATATCAGTCGAATTTTCACTTGCTGAAGCGAATGACTAGCAACTCTTTCCTGCAACTTGCATCTGAGAAACAGAAAAGTGGTCAAGACCCGTTTTCGAGAAAAAGCTTTTTCGTAGGACCCTTAATTGCCTTTTGTATCAACTTTTGAGAGCTCTGATTGCAGGACGAGCTCACGAAAGAGCACCAAGCGAAAGTGTCCGGAGCCCAGATGCTGGCGGACATCCTGGACCTTTAAGTTGCAAATATTATTCGGATTCTTTTGACCACCCGGGCCGCGGCGGACTCGGAAGTGTTCTCCGGAGTCGACACTTACATGACACAGTGGGCACAAGCTGTGGAGGTTTCTGCCATCTCACAGCCTCCGCGATCGCAAGCGTCGTTGAGACGGCTCTCTGAGATACTACTGGCAGGTGGGACAGCTTTCAAGTTCGCATCAATCCGTCGAGTCATGCCTTATCATGATATCGTCTTGTCAGTTCACATCGAATGGCCGCGCCGCAAACAGCGCCCATAATGTAAGCGGCTGCTTCCCCCGACGGACCGCTCCGGCAAGAAGTAATGTCTGGCACGCCACGGCATCATTGTTGTGATGATTGATGGGCCTACTACTAGTACTCACATAGCTTCGTAGGTGGCGCCTCTCATTTTTAAGGCTCAGGCCTGCTCAATTATGACGTTTATCCGACGTCAAAAGTTAAAAGCTCCATCTCGCTCAATTGGGAAAGGTCAATGAGCTAAGTAGTCGATTATGTAAGCTAATGTGGCGATAATTCCAAATTCCAACTTGATTCCAACCCTTCAAATTTCACGAGAATCTATATATAGCTGAGTGTTTGAACTAACCAATAAAAGGTGAAGTCAAATGAAAAGATATACCGAAAAGATTGTTAGGCGAGCCCTACTAGGACTCGGCTAACCCGAACCGCCTTCAAGTTGCTTCGGGTGCAGACGTTACGGATTGCGCAGCCCTATTGAATAATTAGATACCAAAAGATTGCTAGAACTCGCCTGGCCGGAACCGCCTTGCAGGTTCGGCGAGGCATTAAGATTAATTGCGCAGCCCTATTAAATCTTGATCACCTTTGGCCCCAAACCCCACACATCGTCCACTCAGTGGGCCAGTACTGCCACGATACTTACCTCCACTCGGATCTCTCTGCTCGACCAGATTAGGATACTACATACCATCATGGCGCTAAAGGAATTACCCTTCGACGTCTATGTGCAGATTCTCAAGCAACTTCCCATATCAGCTCATTCAGATGAAGGCCCAAGGACGTTGGCTGCATGTCTCCAGGCGAATTCGCTTCTCCAGAGTGTAGCTTCTATCCCTGCGCTCTGGGAACCACATTATCGCGTGCGATACACGTTCAGCCTCCCTGCAAGTGAGCTTTCACGCAAACAGGCGTTAGGCGACGACTGGAAGTCGCTTTATATGGAGCGCGTCCGTCTTGATCGACAGGTCATCAAGATTCTGGATGGCATTGTCATGGAACGTGATGGTCGACTGGAGAGAGCAAGAGAGGTAACATCCACGCTTTCATATGACGTCTGGAATGCATTGGTTGCGGAAGCTCAATGCCCTGTCCCCGAACCTTTCCGTGGCGTGTGCGATAGCAGTGAAGGCCAAGTTCCCCGTCACGCTATTCCACGCCGCTTCTGGGCACGATCCTTACTGGGCACTATAGCACGCAGTCATGCGGTGCAGACGTGGAGAGAAGTTAGGGACAAGGAGGTTCATGACGTGGACACGCTAGAAACAGCGATGGCTTGTTTATCGTCATATTTTGCTTGTCCCCCGATGGAGGCGAGTGATGAACACTGTATCCTTCTCCAAAACTCACTATATGGTTTTGTGAAGATCTCGTCTCTGCTCGACGTCCTTAGTGACCACTGTCGATCGTATCTTGCAAATAGGAACCTACCAACCACGCCCGTCGAATTTAATCACAGTGAAGGCGCGCTATGCCGTATATCGACATCAATATGCGACTTCCTTTGGGAACGTGGATTTAGAGCCACAGAACGTAAGCCACAGATCGGCATGAGTATTGTACACTAATCACGGGGTATCAGACGCACGATTTAATGCCTTCAACACGCGATTTCCCCACTGGTTCCTCACCACGCACAAAGACACAATTCCTATCTCATTGGTATACGTTTTCGTATGCCTCGCTCGCCGCTTAGGAATAAGGGCTGCTCCCATCGATTTTCCTGCAAGAGTATTAGCTATCGTCTCATCCCCCGACCCCACTGTACCCGATATCATCGTAGATGTCTTTGGTTCCCGCAGCAAGGCCATACTCTCACTTCAAGAGGACATTCCTCGTTTGCTCATGGACGCAGGCATCGCCCCTTCACCAGACGCGCGCTACACCCGGCCGGCCAACACGGCTTCCATGGTTATTCGTGCATCGAGGAACATACTTGCTTCGTTCTCGCTCCTTCCACCAACGGACAGTGTTTCTCAAGGAGATCTTCATACCGCATTCTATGTCGGCCTCACCGTGAATCTATTATTCATGAACGACAGGAGATACCTTTTGAACATCATCAAACACATCTCCCACTTTCCGTTAGATATCCTCTCTGTATTGACCGATGCTTTAGCGCCAGGTCTCAGCCCACCCATCCAAGAGCACCTCCTGGACAGTTGCAAAGCAGCGCATGAGGACGAGGACGAGGCCGCAGCCTCCGTGACGTTGCGGTCCAAGTTGTCAATCCCCATTAAACACTTTGTGGGAATGATTTTCAAACACGCCAAGTATGAATATGTAGGATATATATACGGGTGGGAGGTGAGTTTTCCCTTTGCCGTGCTCATGATTGCCGGTCGAACCGATGTTCTTGCAGCCATCGTGCATGGCTTCCGAAGGGTGGATAACGTCGATGAACGTCGATTCACTTCTTCGCGGACGACATCAACCCTTCTATCACATCTTTACTCAAAGCGGGTCCGTCCGATGTGAGTCCTCTCGATGGTCTGCAAAATCGGTATTGATAGATGAGTCTAGATGTGGCAGAAGAAAACATCAAACCAACCACGCTAAAACCTTACGCATTTCGTCAACTATTCGAGAATGCTCCTGAAGCAGGTCGATATTTTGAAGGACTCGTTCAAGCGAACGAAAGAGCCAGGTTACTTCTAAGTCCGGAGCTCCTTTTTGCTTACCCTGAAGACAATGCTATTGGCGAGAGGTGGATTAAAGGAGGCACGACGGGGTGACATCTGGAGTAATGCATTCAAGTATAGGTACATGAATCCAGTTCTTCATTCGAATATTCAACTGTCGGATAGATGATACATGTGGTACGTACAGGGAAGATAGGCGGTGCGAAGAAAGGGTGATTTAGGAAAAAGAGTTGTTCCAACTTGCAGGCTGGAGAGAAGCGTTGTCCAGGGAAGGGACGATCACCAGTGACCCACAGCGGTTCCGGTTCCCTCAAAGCCAATCTCAACCCATCTTTCTACGTTCTCCACTTTCTGTTCTTGCTGTGCACCTAGGCCTTGGAAGCCGAGCTTGTCGTATAAGTTGCGCGCAGATGTCAACTCCGTCCCTACATAAAGAACAACGCGCTTCTTGTTCTGGATAATCCTAGTGGAGAATTAGAATAATGAAGAGCACACAAATCACGGATACTCACTCTTGACAAACACGGTGTAGAAGCCGTCCCGCACAACCACGACCCCTCCAATCCTCTGCTGTGATAACTTTAGTGACTGCTGTTACTTTCTCCGACTCTCTGGTAGTGGCAACAAGGCATGCAGTCTCCCACTCTTCGTCTCCCCTCTTGATCATATGCACCCAAACCTGCTGATCGGCGATCAACGTCCTAGCCTCTAACTCCGCACGTTCGTCATTAAGCACATAAGGCGGCTGTCGGCAGAAGAGATATTATAATTTATACTCCACGCAATGTAAGCAGTGCTCACCGAAGTGTTGGAAAATGCCTTGCACAGGGCTTTGATCCCTTCCAAGTTAGACATGTCTGCACGACGGAGAGCGATGAGGAAGTCCTCGGATGCTGGGGGCGGGGGCTTGTTGAGCGTCTCGTTGGTGCAGAAAGTGAAAGTCGCGTCGTAATACGGATTTTCGAGAGCCCGAAACTCCCGTTGCGTACGCTCTTCGAATATTTCAGCGAACTTCTTCGCCACCTTCGCGACGGAAAACACGGAAAACACCCTTTGCGGAGGGACCTCCCCCAGCAGACAGAGGACAAGCTGTAACAACGAATCGGCTATATGATTTTCCTCCTGGGCGAGCTGGGCGGACGATTTGGGGGTGTATACAAAAATTGGGTAGTTTCCCAGTAACCCCTTGTTGCAAGATAGCACGAACTCGACTTTGGTGCCTGTGTCATCATTTAGGATGATCCATAGCTGGTCGTTGCCATCATCGCGAGGGAAGTCCCGCGCCTTCTGCGCGAACGGGAGAATGATATTTGCAGCAGGTTCATTCTGCTCCAACGCGTTCCAAAATTCCGAAGGAAGATCGGTAGCGTGCTTGTATGCGTGTGCTCCACGAAGGGGGATACTAGACATGATTGAGATCGAGGAATTGGTGTTGTGAAGATTGCCATACCCCTGCGTTTTATATGTGAGGAGACTAGACAGGAAATCACTTAGGAGCTGCAACGGTGGATAACTTCGTTCCAGAGTTATGGAGCCACTTGAATTGAACGTTCGAGCCATCCTGCACAACCAGAGATGATGGTGGAACGTCGGCAACATTTTGTGGATCCCGTGTTTGACGCGATGAACGCCATAAAGGGTGGATGGTGAGCAACGTTAAGAGCCACGGATAATGAGCCGGGAGGGCATCCTGTGGGTGCAACGGCGGTCGTGCCTGGAAATCGACGTCTCGCCGACAAGTTCCGCAGCGCTACAGCAGATAGCAGCGGCACTACGGTGTACTATATCTCGCTTTGCGGAGGGCAGTCAATGCTTGATCTTGTGGCCAAGATGACATTACCTTGAAGATACGGTGCCAGTGAGCGATCAGAGGAAACAACCAGTTTGCGTCGTTCAATGCGACCGATAGGTTTAGGACGCGCAACGGAGAACCACGCGCTTCCGGACTTGCTCAGTGCGCCCTGCCAGTGGCCATGTCGAATTATAGACTGGTGACCAAATCCGTCCATGAGGCAAGTCGTCGACGGTTTGTCTCATGGACGGATTTGGTCAGGATGAAACGCACTAGCACGTTGACACAGCCGCAATCAATAACACCTCGACTTTTGGCCACCTGCATCCCACAGGGCAATGGGGCAAACGAGTGCCACCAGAGCCCTGTAGCAGAAATGGCCACGAGTCAAGCCCCTCGTTGACAAGCGCCCTACATACGAACATCCGCATCAGCTACTGCTATGTATCAATGACGTCCATTGTTCCATTCACTCCGCCTTTCACCCAACCACCGGGAACGTTGGGGGGAACGACATCCTCGATGACCTTCAAAATAGCCAGTAGCCGCTCTTCATTGTGTCTACGCCCAACGAGCTGCAGACTGACGGGCGCATTGTCATACGTAGACGGGTCCCACTGTCCCGCGATCCGCTTCTCTATCGAGTTCCTTGGCGCGTGCGGGAAAGCATCTAGTAGGGGAAACTGGGAAGACGAATACTGGCCAACAGGAAACACGAGAGCTGGGAGGTCCAACAGGTTCCAATGCGATGAATATGCCCACCAGCAAGTCGTATCATGGGGCGGGGCAAGTGTTGGGGCAACGGGGCATAGGATTGCGTCCACGGGACGACCAGTGGGACCCCTAGTCGCATTCCAGTGCTCTAAAGCCTTGGCGCGAAAGGTTTCACGCTCAATGTTCAAACGGAATATTTCGTCGACAGTCAAGGGACGAGGATCCCGAATCTGATCGAGGATCCATTTGGTCTGAGGAACTGGCGGTTCCTCTCCGGCAAGAAGAACTTGCCCGTACTCTGCGCCGCCGTCCAGGAAGTAAAGCCTTAACTGGACATTTTCGTCAGTACACCGATTTAAACTGCAGGGAGGTTCTCACAATCAGTTCCCACCCTTTTTGATGGTCTAGTGGCTCCCACAACACGACATCATGACCAGCTTTCCTTAGTTCCGCCTCGTATTTCTTGATTGCCTGCGTGATGGGTGGATGCGGAGCCACGACACCATCATCGTAGAGGATGGCTATAGTTAACTTTTCAGGTAGACCTTGCCCCCGTGCGACGTCCGCCTTCCATGGCATCTCGAGAAGCGGTGGCTCAGAAAGCCATGGCTCGGCGTTCAGCATCACCTTGCAGAAAAGTTCAAGGTCTCTCGCGGATCTAGCTAGTGGCCCCACACAGCCTACGATCGCATCCATGCCGTCATGTGAACCAAGGAGCCCGGAATGAGGCAGGCGGGCAACCGAGCCTTTTAGGCCGTATAAGCCGCAGTATGCTGCAGGGATCCTGACACTTCCACCAATATCCGTGCCGACCCCCAGAGGACTTCCGCGGCAAGCAATAAGGGCACCCTCTCCTCCGCTGCTGCCTCCACAAGTCAGTTCTCGGTTGTATGGATTGACAGCCCGCCCAAAGATATTATTGTTTGTCTCCAATGACTAGAAAGAACGTGAACCTTTGATCGATCGATCGTACAGATTATTGCTTACGAGCAAGGTTTGAGGGTTTTGCGTTTTGACGTATATGATCGCTCCTGATTTCTTTAGAATATCGACTACGAGGGCATCATTGTCGGCCACCGTCCTGTACGCCCAAGCTGAACAAAGGGTAAGTCGCCGCCTTGTATGCCAAAATAGTACTGTACTTACCGGTGTAGCCAGCGGAGGTGTCCAGACCTTTCACTTTGATGTGGTCCTTGATTGAAACCGGTAGACCATGCAGTGGGCCGACGACTTGTCCGGTCTCCTTCAAATGTTGATCCAGTTCTGCAGCTCTCTCAAAAGCATCCTTGAGACAAGATTCCGTCAAACAATTGGCCACATCGTTGGCGCGGATCGCGACTGTGACAATTGCTGTCAAGACTTCGGCAGAAGCGTAAACGCCTTTCCGGATAAGTTCGACGAGGGCTGTGGCATCGCAGTTTACGATGTCCCTCTGTTTGTCCGTGAGTGTCGCCTGGGGGTATGCCTGAAAGTTGGCGACGTCGATATGAAGTTTGGGGTTACAATCGGTAGCGAAAGGGAATTGGTGCAGATTATCTCTGCGATCGCGCTGCTTGCGGGCGGCCACATCTGTAACCGGTAGAGACGGTGTGTGAAGCATCATATTGCGCTGGTAAATCAGGGTGCTGAACACAGGAAGGTATGAGGCGGGACGATGCTATTCCGAGTCAGTAAACCGGTACTTTTGAATGAAACCAGGGTGATTTTTTGTGGGCGAGAACTTGCTGTAAAATGCAGTGGCAAGGCTGTACTTTTTTCTCTGGCAGCAGGAACACGGTCCGAGGGCTTCTACAAAAATCCGGACACGGTCCATTACTGGGGGGCTCGCAGCTGCGGGTGCCGGTGACATTGCCATGACAGAACGAACATCAGGAAAACTAAATAGAGGTTAGCGCCGTACAAGGTGCTCTGGTCCAATCAGAGTCTTCGCTAACCCTCGTGTACGCTCGCAAAAGCCTTCAAAAGTGTAACGTAATGGCTGATTTGAAGTTGAATGTACATGCTACTGTACTGCCGCAGATTTGTCTGATGCGGACGTTTGTTTGTTTGTTTTTCGTTCGGCGACGGACTCGGATCTGCACTCCACAGCAACAGTGCGGTTTTGAACGCCCTTGCTAAGCATGCTAGCTCGCCCTCACAGTCACCTTTCTAATCGCTCCAAGGTTCGCTCCGCTGTGGAGCGTAAGCCTGTCTTCAAGAGTGTGTTGGAGAACCCCTTTCAAATAAGTTGGTGTGTTCCATTCCAATCCTATGAAATACAAGGCCAACCGTATCCCCAGGCCGTCGGTCCCGGTGAATGTCCAGAACGTCACTCTAGCTCGCCTCGTGGCTGCCCTCGAGAACATTCCTCCGCGCAACCATGCTTCTCGAAAAATTTCACACCAAATGGAGAGCCCCGGCCATCCAGGGAATATCCAAACTAACCCCTCTCGAGCACTTGACCGGGCGTGTCTGTCCGGTGCCTCACCAGATCTCGTTATCGGAATCAATTCAGTGACCAGGACGTTAGAATTCCAGCTTTGCCTCACACGCAAACATGTTGTCGTGGATAGTCCCACCCAGAATAGCGATCAGCCGCCACCACGTCCAGCGCCACCCCCAATAGTAGTCGTATTTGTTTGCTGCGCCGACGTTGATCCAACCGCGTTAATCGATCATATCCCATACCTGGTGGCCGGGTGCAACTCCCCCAGGAATGTAACGCAGCCGATCAAGTTGGTTCCATTGCCAAAGGGTTCCGAACCAACAATCTCCCAGATTCTCGGTGTTCGCAGAGCTGCTGTCATTGCATTTCGAGTATGGGATCATCACTGCAACTGGGGTGTTTCGTTACTCATGCCTTGCTCCATTCCATAGCGTGGATCTCCCTTATTCGAAACAGTCCTGGACATCCTGGACTCCGTTCCTATCGTTAGCGCCCCTTGGCTCTGCCCCTCAGACACCACACAACTTGTGCACACGCATATCAAGCAGCTCCGTACAACTGCTCCAAAAGACATGAAAGGCGCAAGAGAACAAAGGTCGAAAGCAAGAGCAGCAGCAAAAAAGGATGTATCAAGCTCCTCTGGGCCAGTACGTCGGAAGCCTCGCGTGACGTTAACGACTGGGTCGGAGAGTGCTGCGTAGAATGGACATTCACACTATCAAGAGAGTTTGGAAAAACGGCCGCTGTACGCGAACTTGCTAGATGTTATGTAACTGGCTTGGGCTAGTCTGGTGACCAGCCCGTAGGCTTGGGCGCTATGCATACAACGCACCATAGCACGAGATCGTTGTGCTAGCAACCCTGTAGCAATTCCTGTATACAAATTTGATATCGGCCTCTTTGCCGATCAACTGTCAGACCGTCTGTGACCGATGTGAGGAATGTAAAACTGCCATCTTTGGTCACCTGCCAGGCTTAGGCACAAGACAAACGGTTCATCCTGGCCGGTATATCATAGATCTGTTCTCCGAATATTCACAGCATTTTTCCATTTTCTGCTGTTTCATCACACACCGGTCCTGAGGCCTGAGCCATTGGAATGTTCATAGCCATAGTGGGCACACGGGGCGCTGGCAAATCAACGGTCGAGGACTACCTGGTCACCAAAGGCTTCACTTCAGTGCGTCTCGCTCAGAAGGATCTCGTCGAGGTAAGCCTTCTCTGTGCTATCCTATCGGATAAATCTCGACTCTGCCTCGCCGCTGCGCAGCCTCACATTGCCACACCCGCTCCTCATGCCAGCTCGGCCGTACTTTCGGAAAATTCGGGATCGTATCGGCCTCCAGATACTCAGACTGCTGGGAGGCAATCTTTTCTCAATATGAACTCCCCAGTGATGCCAGCGTTCCCTCCTCCTCACCGTTCCCACCCAGTGGCGTTTGCCTCTCCCGAGGCGCTTCTCGACCATATCACTCGAAATTGGCGAAAAAATTTCGTGACCGTCGACTTGACTTCTAATGCCCTCGTTAGCCTTTTTGCTAAGCGACCCTTCTTTTTGCTTGTGAATGTAGATGCTCCCTTGCTACAACGTTATCGTCGATTCCAGGGGTATGTCCTCGTGGTGGATTGTCTCTTGGCCATGCTGGAAACAACCTCAGCTCAGGTACTCTATCACTGGAGGAATTTGTTCGCCAAGACGACGAGTGCGTCTTCGGAACCGATGTGAATTCTTCGAGCTCGGATCAAAAACTACTTCCGGATCTTCGTGGAATGGATCATCTTGTGAAGCTCAACGTTACCAACACGTTCCAGTCCATATCGGAGCTACGTCTTCACTTGGATGCGTTGGATATGACAAATACCGGACGATTGCGTCCCCAGTGGGACACATACTTTATGGCATGGAACATTTTTCGGAGTGCTGGCCCGAAACTGATGTGCCCATCTGGCTTCCAGACTCTTGCCGAGCTGGCATCTCAGCGTTCGAATTGCATGAAGCGCCGTGTGGGTGCCATTTTGGTCCGGGATCATCGCATCGTTTCCACAGGGTAAGTCATCCGTGGGTTTCGGATGGATGATATCCGACCGGACTTGCTTCAGGTACAATGGTACTCCGCGTGGTGTGATAAACTGCCTTGATGGCGAGCAATACCAACCAACTTATCCGTTTGAGTCTATTGATTGTGAATTCAGGTGGTTGTGCACAGTGCAATCAAACTTCAAACGCCTCTGACGTCGATTGCCTATGCCTGCATGCGGAGGAGAATGCCCTCCTAGAGGCAGGTCGTGACCGAGTGGGAACCAACGCGATATTGTATTGCAATACGTTAGCGCGCCACCATCGCTTTGCTGTATCAATTCTAACGCCCGTTTCAGATGCCCATGTCTCAAGTGCACTATCAAGATAATACAGAGTGGCGTTAAGACGGTCATTTACAACCTGAGCTACAAAGTGTATGTGTTTACTTATATCATTTTGTTCTCTGGCTACAAATGAATTGTGGCAGAGACGAGGCATCGGCGAGGCTCTTCCAAGAAGCAGGTGTAGAAATCCGGCGCCACGTCCCGCCGGTTATACCATGAGAGTTCCGTCCTCTCAAGTTACAAATGGCGTTACTCTCTCAAAATGAGAGTCGCGTTGTTATCGATATCCCATTTTTCATCTTTCAGGAAAGCAACGTCACATACTATACGTCCTGATGTGGCCATAAGCGCTAGCCAGACGGCGTCTTCGTTACCCTTCCCAAGCGCTGTATACAGTTCCCTTGCACACGCCTGGAGTTCTTCGTGTGCCTCGCGGTGCAGAAAGCGCCGGAAAAGCAGGATAACCTCCCACCCTGAGGCGTCTTGCATGTGGACTCCGGTTACTGCTGCGGTCATGGTCTTTAAGATTGATCGATATAACCGATGTGAATGAGTGTACGCCGATTCTGTTCCGACAGCACCACGACCCCGACGGGCGAGGGCGCTTTGTCCGTCCGCAGCCTCTAGCTTTGTCAAGATGGTGGTAAATCGGGGCCAGATGTCATCCCAGATCCTCCGGCCCATGAAACTGCCCACGTGGCTGACCAGTGATTCCACCAATGCTGCCGCAGCACTGACAACAAAAACTTCCGTATCACTGAGTCGGTTCAGAATATACGGCCAAGCCTGATGGACGGTGGGAAGAAGTGCGGATTCGGACAGTACTGGTGTAGCGGATTTCAGGAGCAGCAAGATTCGGGCCCGGATGACAGGTGAGCCATGAGTAAGGAAATAAATTGATCGTGAAACCATCTGCTTCGCCAAAGCCTGCGCAGACGTGAGAGGCTTTTCCTCATCAGGATTACTTTCTCGCTTGATCTCGTCTTCTGCCTCTTCACCCTTCCCTTTGTTAAGGTCACCCCAGGCTTCGCGCGGGGCAAGACCATAGTCGGTGTCATCATATTCCTGCGGGGGATCGTTGCGATGAGAAACCCAATCTAGTAGCGAGTCGAGACTCTGGACTTTTAAGGGCGCGAGAGGGTCCTCTTTGGGTGCATCTTGGACGTGAAGCTCGTCTTGTTCGATGACTTTGATGACCTCTCCCAAGACTTCCACAAGGCCCTCGACGAGTACTTCGTATCCATGATACTCGTCCAGTCTGTCGAAACACTCTTCCACTACGTCTCCTGCCTTCTGGACGACGTCACTGCCGACCAGACGGACTAGTATTACCAGGACCTTGGTAGCGTCAACGTCAAGCCATCGGCGGCCCAGACGACGGGATACAACGTCAAGAGCATAGTCAAAATGTGAGAATAACAGGTTTGCAGGTGATGCATAAGAGGTCGCGTTGGCGATAAAGGTGAGAGTGGCGAGTGCAGTGAGAGAGAGATGTGGTGTCGGAGAGACGACAGAGTGAAGAATGGGATACAGGACGTGTACGAGGAGCGGCGTGAAATTTGCCTGTAAGATGCTGGCGCCGATTGCGAGGAGATGAAGGCCAAATGTCTTGTGTAATAGAGGTTGAAGATTCGAGTCAGGGAGTGTGAAGCGACGAGGTTCTGTGACGTCTACTGTAGCCCGTATTACGGCCAATCCCTTCGTGAATTTCGTTCGCGGGAGGGGATCATCGTCCAGCGAATCCGACGGGGAATTTGCGGTCTCAGCGGGTTCAATAGTCCACAGTTCTGCGATGTCTCGAGCAAGTCCTCGAGCGAACCTTTCGAGTCGCTTGCTATGTTTCGTGACGCGCTGCGAGGGTTGGTCTTCGCTGTCTAGATGGGTACCACTGACACCTTCCAGCAGTCGACCTGCACACCAGAGAGCCGTTACAGCGGTGCACGACTCAGAAGTGCGTCCGGTGCTGGCAAACCACTCGATCGCGTAAAGGCAGTTGTCGCCGCTTGCGCGACCTAACGCTCTGAGCATCCTTGCGAGAGCGTCACTTGCGGACCTCGAGAGGGCATTTTTGAACGAGACTTCAGGAAAAATGATCCTCTCTGTTGACTCGGCGTCACCTTCCAGAAAGAGTTGTACGCCAGGCGCATGATGAACTGTGACCGGAGGAGTTCTGAACTCTAGTACTGAAAGTAGGGTCCAGCCCCATCGTTCGATACCTCCGCTAGGACCGAGGAGAAGATTTAATCCAAGCGACAGAGACGAAGGGCCAAGGGATTTTGAAGCAGTGGATGGAGCTAGCCGACAGATGGCTTCCACCTGACCAGCGATGTGTTCCACTTTAGAATCCGCCTGAGAGCCGATCCAACGAGGCAAAGAACTCAGACTATCTTTAGCAATCTGCGCCAAGGCCTGCAACAGTGAATGGCGCGCCGAAACACACGAGAGAAGGTCAAGGATGGAACTGTTTGCGAGCTCAGCAACCTGGGGATAAGGCGAATTGGACAGTGAGAGTAGCCACGATAACAAGAGAGGTTGTGATTGCGGAAGTGTCAATGGGGTTGTAGCCAAAATTTCTTTCGCCGTGCTTGCTAGTGCAGTTAATGCAGAAGGCGTGGGGTGATTGACCAATGGAGTGAGTGTATTCAATGCGATATGAAGCTGTGAGGCAGAAGCCCTTAGCCAAGAAGAGGTGCGGGTGACTAAGTAAGGCGCCGACGTCGTTGGATGTAGCTCTGCCTCTGGTTCATCGTTGAAATGTGTGAAGTCTTCGAGATCGACCACACTACGAATCGCCCCGTCCGCAATGCAAACGGCGTCTGCGATAGAGAGTACCACCACATTCTGTATGACGACAAGAGCCCCTGCAACGACTTCTCCATTGGCCCAACTCTTGCTTTCCTGGGAGGCGAGGGCAACCCGCGTCATCGTACTGACAACACCTGGTAATACTGATGGGATAAAGCGAGCTGGCGCATAAAGCCTGAGGATGATGTCCAATAGCCGTAGAGAGAGGCGTTGCAAGGCCCGCTGAGGTGACTTGGCCGTTGCCAAGAGGAAATCCACGGTCTGCCCTACTACAGGTAAGAACCGCGCAGAGTGCGCATGCGCTTGGAATTGAGCGAGACGTTGTTGAGCAGAGCAACCTTGGGCCTCGAGTGGTGCATCCGAGTCCGCTCGTTCACGGAGAAGTGCAAGCAGACATCGTGCAGCGGCTTCTTTGGTCTCGTCGCTCCGATCCTTGCCTTTCCCCTTCCCTTCGAGACTACCAATGATAGAGCTGCACAGCATAAACATCTGGCTCCAGGCCGCAAGCTCGCCGGTCCACCACCACGAACAACACAGGGTTGTGAATACTCTGAGGAGCTTCTCCATTACTTGGTCAGGGATGTTGTTTGATGGATTCCGACGTAAAATCGTGGATAGAGGGAAGAATACATATGATGCGAGGTTCGCGGAGAGTGCTGGTTCGGAGTGCTGACCGAGAGTATCCTCCAGGGCAGAGAGGAGTTGCAATACAACGGAGACATTTGGTGGTGCAAGTTGGGATTTCTCGAGTAAGGGTACACAAATTGGTTTGAGCTGAAAGTGATCAATGATCAGCCATCGGATCATGGACTTGATCATACCTTGTCAAAAAGCTTTTGATGTTCATCTTTCATAGTGTTATGCGTGAATAGTGGATGTCCGACTCGAAGCTCAAGTTGCCCGATAAAGCGGGTCTGGTGACTTGATCTTGTTCACTTCTTGACCTTCTCCATGTTAGGCTAACGGTAATGTCTCCCTTATGGACTTCAAATTTTCGATTTATTCACAAGCTCCGCACGGATCCAAATTTTAGTGGCTTGGTCCATCCCAGCTAGTAGGTTCGGTGTCTGTTCGAGCGACCTCCGAGTCACGCCTCCTCTTCCCGTCCCACAATGGAGTCCCTCGCGCCCGAGCGAATCCTCCTCGTGGATTCCTATGACTCCTTCACGTTCAAGTGGGTCGCGCAGAACTTGGATGCTGTCCAATCTGAGTCTTTTTTCCCTCCAGCCTCGCATCCCTCTGTCGCAAAGCAGCGCCGTCCAGCCAAATCTACATCATCCGGAATGATGAACTAGCCCTACCACAACTACTACCGTTCCTTCAGTATTTCACTGCCATCATCGTGGGTCCCGGTCCCGGATCTCCTGACGTAGTTGCTGACATTGGAGTCGTCAAACATCTGTGGAAGCTCGATGAAAATCATCTGCTACCTATCTTTGGTGTATGTCTTGGGCTACAGAGTCTGGCCACGGAGTGTGGGGCTGCAATCAAGAGGCTACCTGTCGTAAAGCACGGCCAAGTCTCGGTCGTAGAACACACAGGAACGGACATATTCAAAGGCGTCGGTATCGTGGAGGCTGTTCGCTATCATTCCCTCCACGCCCAGCTCAATGGAGTGGAGGATCTGGAGGTGCTCGCGTGGACCTGCGACGATTTGGGGATCGAAAAGACGGTCATGGCCCTCAAACATACTCAGCATCCATTCTGGGCTGTACAATATCATCCCGAATCCGTTCTTACCCGAGGTGGTGGCGTTGAAGTGATGACGAACTTTTGGCGCTTGGCTCGTTCTTGGAACGCTACCCGAGGTCGTCGTATTCACTCGTGGGACTCTACACCTGCTGCAAGGTTCGGCACACCCTGGCCAAACCCACACCCGCCGCTTCCTTCTACCCACCCCTCATCTCCGGGAACAGTCCTTACATCCAGTCTGCATCTCCCAGGCGTGAATACAGTGGCTATCTGCGAGCTTTTCGGCGCAAAAGACGAAACATCTCCATTTGTGATGCTGGAATCCCTCGCCCAGCCTGGCCGATTTACCATCATTGGCTGTCTTCATTCGTCCTCTCCTCGTATCACATATTCCATTGGCGATAACTTCCTATCACTTCACATAGGCGACTCAGTTTCCCGTATCCATCTAGAATCACACGATATTTGGTCGTGGTTATCTTCGTTCATGAGCGAACGCAAAGCCCGCAATGGCTCATTCGACTCGCCCTTCTGGGGAGGTTTAATCGGTTATTTATCTTACGAGCTGGGTGTCGAATCACTTGGCGTGCCCTCAACGGCAGCTCCCGCGGCGAAGCGTCATCCAGACGTAAACCTGGTGTTTGTGGAACGCAGCGTCGTTCTAGACAGCAAGACGGACATAATTTATCTTCAATCTATCATAGACAATGACGAAGAATGGCTCGCCGAAACGGCGGCAAGACTCAAACTCGTCCCGGATTATCCTACTCGTCCGTGTAATAATGCCCCTTCTTCAACGAAGGTACGGCCCAATACAGCCACTGTCATCTTACCCGACAAGGAGCTGTATATTTCTCGCATCAATATTGCAAAGGAATATCTTTACGCCGGGGATTCCTACGAACTATGCCTCACAGCTAATACTAGAGTCGTTTTAAATGACCCTATCACTCGCAAGCCTTCCCGACACTCTTCGTCATGGGAACGTTACAAGCATCTCCGCGAATTGAATCCCGCCCCTCACTCTGCATTTCTTCGGTTGCATCCTACCACACTGCTGGCTTCATCGCCAGAGCGGTTTCTTTCCTTTTCTCGTCCACCGGGATCAACGTATCAACTACGTCCTATCAAAGGTACCGTTCGAAAAGGCCCTGGTATCACGCGTGCCGTCGCAGAACAAGCACTTCGAGGCAGCGTCAAGGAAGTCGCGGAGAACCTGATGATAGTCGATCTCATACGCCACGATCTCCACAACGTCGTCGGTGAAGACGTTGACGTGACCCAATTTTGCAAGGTCGAGGAGTACAAGACCGTCTGGCAACTCGTCAGCGTCATTCAAGGGAGACCTACCGACGGCACGGATGAGCTGGACAGTCGGTGTGCCAATGGTGCTCTCGGATGGGAGTTGCTAAGGCGTAGTCTCCCACCTGGTAGGATTTCGTGAACGCACTCGTTCGTGTCGTTTGAACCTCGTATCCTATAGGTAGCATGACTGGAGCGCCTAAGAAGCGCAGTGTCAAAATCCTGCAAACCCTCGAAGACAACGAACGGAGCATATATTCAGGTGTCTTTGGTTACTGGTGCGTAGGAGGTGGTGGGGACTGGTCGGTCACCATTCGGAGTTGCTTCAAATATGACGATCGGTACAACCAAACGTCTGTACCCGCGCCAAGGACCGCAGAGTCGGTGTCAACCACCGGCCCTCACGTAGAAGAATGGGTCATGGGTGCCGGGGGTGCTATCACAGCGCTCTCGGAACCCCAGGCAGAGTGGGACGAGATGACGGTAAAGCTTCAGAGTGTCCTCCGTGTTTTTGGCGCTGCGATTCCACGTGGAAACTAGTACTCCTCTACTCATAGCACACGCTGTTAATAAATTGAATTCAACTTCAACTACTGCTGGAAAGCTACGAGTGAGAGACGTGGTGTTATGTACGCATGACGGGGGATATCGATCACATCGGGGTCGTAATCAGGCCATAAGGGCTATGTGTTTGAGTTCGCTGCAACAGACTCTTAGTCGGAGGGCTCGGCGAGGGCACAAAGCGCTTACTTCTGAACTTGTTGTCCTACTTTCACAAGAGGATACAAACTGGCGATTTCTGCATTAGGCAGCGCCTCGATCGATTTTGGGCGCTCTATCAAGATCGGCAGAGGGGAGAGATCGTAATCGGAAGATAGGTGCCAGAAGAAGGTCGACGAGATTCTGATCAGAGGCCGATCTGGGTGGCTAAGCTTGCGTTTCGCAATGGTCTGGAAAGGGTGCGTCAATGCGCAGAAGAAATCATGTATACGCACACGACTCACATCGACGGTAGCTTCGTTCACGACCACTTCATGGAAGCCAGCCTTGACAAGACCCCCGGTAAGATGCTCGATCTGCTTTCCTGCTTGTACGAGAAGATAACGTCCGGTTGGCGGAAATCTGACGGGAATGCGCTTTCCAGTGTTCCGTGCCCAAATATGGAGGCCTGGGTATCGCGAGCGACCGTGGATAGTGAGGCAGTTGAGATCGGTATGAAATCCTGCCAAAATGGTATCTTTCTCGCTGTATTTAGTGAGATCAGAGGCCGTTGGACCAAGTAAATGAGGGCTGTGGGAAACGAGTCAAGGTGTGGTGGTGCAGAGGATGGATGTAGGCTTGCCCATATTTTCCTGCCTCCTTGATAGTGTCTCGAGGGAGTCCAAGCCCAATCGCCGTCATCTCCGCGATATTCTCGACGCTTGACAGAAGGCGACATGAGCGACATCAAGAGAAGAAAGAGAGGGACATACGCATCCTTCATGGACCTGCCCCACTGCTCCATGGTGGGCTGCCAGGTGTCCTTGAAGACAGGGGCTTGAGGGACAACGTTGGTTGCGTTTAGCGCAGGGTATTGTGTCTCGTACGGAGGCGGGGTGCCCATTTTCCAAAAGAAGCGACATTTGGGATCCGGGTGGTGACCAGAGATGTCCAGGGGTCTTTCGGCAGGATCGAGGCGGGCGATGATGTCGAGACAAGGCTGGTGGACGGCACACTTTGGCTTCTCGGTGTTCTCGAGGGTGACCCCGACCTGATAGGAGATCTCCGGGCGCTCGTCCTTTCTGAGTTCCTGGAGCGGTTGTGCAAAGTAGTCCTCGACGAGATCGAGGAAGACGTTATTGTCCTCTTCTGAGACACGAGAGTCGTGCACGAGGAGAGCTCCGTAGGTTATCAGAGCGTCGGCGACCTAACAGGAATGGGTTACGAGCTTGGACGCCGAGCTCGGAGTGCATACCTTTTTGCATTCTTGTTGGACTGGCTCGGAGCTGGGGTGCCCCGCGAGGAAGAGGTCGAGGTCGACGACTGGCAACGTCTCTGATAGATTGGACATGATGGCTTGCCACGATGCAGCCATCTCGGCACCTGCCGCTACATTTCTACCCTCACCCCACCATCTCCCAGCGAACAGCCCACCATGTTGAAGGTCTGCACCGTTGCCACCGACCAGCCCGATGACTGATCTGTCGCACAGATCCTTAGCATGAAGAAGAACGAGGATGCGGCGGCGAAGAAGAAGCCAAAGACCAGCGCCGCACAGATACGGGTGCAGAAAGGTGTGTCTAGCCCCTCCCAGTGGTCGCCCGATGCCTTGTAAACATCGCCGATGTAGACCTGACCGAGCTTGACCTGCCACCGACGATGAAGACGCATTTCCCGGACGCAGCTGATCTCCTCAACTTCACGCTCACGATTACTCCGGATGAGGGTTTGGAACATGTGTTCTTCTCTAGCTCTGACGTTCAATACCAGTCAATACAGGGATGTACCGCGGTGGAGCGTTCGTTTTCTCGTTTACGATCAACAACAACTACCCCCATGAACCACCAAAAGTCAAGTGCACGCAAACTGTACGCGTTTCAGAGTGTCATCAGCTCACAATGCTGATCGTGATCAGATATATCATCCCAACGTAGACTTAGAGGGCAACGTCTGCTTGAACATTCTCCGAGAAGACTGGAAGCCAGTGCTGAATCTAAACTCGGTGATGGTCGGACTACAGTATCTATTCCTGGAGCCAAACGCGGATGACCCGTTGAACAAAGGTAAGAGGACAGACAGTTTGCGCCGGCTTGATTGTTGACGAGAGCGCAGAGGCTGCGGAAGAGCTGCGGAAGAACCGGGATATGTTTATCCAGAACGTCAAGTCTTCCATGCGGGGCGTGCATATCAAGGGCGTGCAATACGCGAGAGTACTCGTACAATAGCCCTTGCGCATTGAGAATGATTAGACCACACTCGCTAGATCACACATTGATGATCAGAGGGGACATTGTATAACGTATAATTGGAGGGAGTCGTGAATTAACTACCCCTGTATGTGGTGAATGAGTACGGGCTGATCAAGAGGGGAATGTGGTAGTGCTCGTCTGGATTTTCGACTCGGAATGGGATCTGTGGGATGGGCGGTCAGCAAGGAAGAGGCATGTGTGTCGGGTTGGCGACCTCGACCCAGGGATAAAAACACTTTCTGCCAGTCTTCTCGAAATACTCTAGCGGCTTGAAAACGATCTTGTAAATGCCGGCGGCGATCTGGAACTGGGGTGCTTGTTTCGCCCCCTCGGAGTCGCGCGCGGGGAGGAGCTTCATGCAGCGACCGTCTGCGTCAGTGACGCTGAGGAGCGGCGGGGTCAGCGGCGGGCCTCGAGGACGAAAATGGACGGACCGCTGAGAGACAGGATCGAACACGCCGAATTCACCCCGGTCGCGGTAAACCTGGAGACTGACGTGGACACCCTCGGCGGGCTTCCCGAGGGAGACGTCGAGGACTGTCGTCGTCAGCGAGCGCGGTCAGCGGCGACGACGGCGAGCTCACCGTGGCAGGTGATCATAACGTTGCTAAATTCGCACGTCAAGTTCAAGCACTCATCTCCGCAATCCGATCCGATCGAGAGACATGACCTCGTCGCCGCCGTTGGGCAAATATCTCGCATCGTCCGGTGTGTGTCGTGCTCGCAGACCGTCTCTTTCTTCAACTTTTCATAGACAAGAAAACAAGGGACAAGGCGGTCAATCACCTCGCCTTGTTCCTCTCCAATCCCGAACACAATGCTCTCCCAGAAATCGAGATCGCCAAGCTGTGGAAAGGACTGTTCTACTGCAGGTCCTCCTTTCATCCCCTCGCCAGTTGCCTCACCTCTGTCTCAGGTTTTTGGATGTCCGACAAGCCCCGCGTACAGCAGGACCTCGCCCAGGAGTTGGCCGAGCTGCTCCTGACGATCACCAGCATCCCGTCGTCACTAAGTTTCCTCAAGGGCTTTTGGATCACCACAGTCAGGGAATGGAACGGAATAGACCGTTTACGGTATGTACCGTACGCGTTCCCTGTCCTGCTCGCCGCTTAGTCTTCTCCGAGAATGGACAAGTACTACATGCTCGTCCGACGTTTTCTCAATGCCTCCTTCAGGCTCCTCATACGAGCTAAATGGGACCCCTCCTCTCTTCAGGAGTATACCTCCATACTTGCAAATACAGGTGGTCCGCTCTGGCAAGCTCTCTTTCCTGAACCCTCTCTGCAATCGATTGATTCCTTGCTCCAGCCCCGCCGATGTACGCGTGCCGGCCGGCCTTGCCTTCCATCTGGCAGAAATATACCTGGAGGAATTAGAAAAGGCCGTATCCGCTTCCGACTCACCCATCCCCGTCCCCATCCTCGCATTATTGTCCCCTTTCATATCCCTCGCAGCCCACACACCGACAAACACGACGTATAAGCATCTTGAAGAAGCGTTGTTCAGGCCATTACTCGCCGGATTGCGGCCCAAACGGGCACGAGTCTCGGGCCTCGAGTATCCCACAATCCTCTCGAGTGCCTGTGCAGATGTACCCTGCACTGACGGTGCAATGTCGCATAGCACGTTACGAGAAGCTATTTTGCAAAAATTGTTCGCCGTTGCGAGCGCAGAGGACACTAGAGACACGAATCGAAGAAAGATGTATGCACTGTATAAAACTTCACTAGAAGACGACGACGATAGTGTAGGGTGACAACTACGATGCATTCGCTACGCGTGGTTATAGATCCGGCAATTCACGTTGTGTCAACCTCCTCCACGTCGTTTCCCTCCACCATTCATTCATGCTTTCAATTCGATCCCAGAGCGTCTCCTCATCGATTCCGTATATCTCGTATTTTCCGCCGTCGAGAGCACGGCCGTCGCGCCGAGCCACTTCAATGGCAGCCTTATTCTCGCCACTGAGAGAGTAACACATCCTAGTCAGTATGCGATGCGAAAGTTGTATCCTGACTCACTTGAGAAGTTCAAGGAGTTCTTGGCGCTCAGGGAAAAAAAGTCGTGGTTCTAATGCTGCCAGAACGGCGAGTGCCGCGCGGAATAGAAACGAATCGCCCTCGAGTATTACCACATCCCATAATCTAGCGCATGCCTCGAATGGTAGATGATCCAGAAACAGCGGTGTTAGCCAGCTACGGAGATATGCAGCCGGTGATATCTGGTGCTGCTTGAAGTTGAAGTATACTGAGCTCAGGTAAACCTTTCAATCGCCATCGCACGCGTGCGCAAGAAGAGATCACTCACTCTTTGGCATACTGTCTGCCAGCAAAGTGTCAAAAATCCTGCTCCCCAAGTTAGACATCGCACAAAGCGTATAATGGGGCTCTCACCGATAATATGCCTCAACCTGGGTGCTGTGATTCAGTCAGACTGTGCCGTTACCCATTAATCCGACTCACGTCTTCTTTTGTGTTTGTGCCCCCATAAAAGGATCTCAAACAATGTCTTTCTAGTAGATTTCTCATGACTACGAAGCCTTGTGGTGCGGACATGTTGATGAGGATCATAGCAGCTATCCTTGATGCTCCAGGGGTATATCCCAGGCCTTCATCCGCACGCGAGACAACCCATGCGCAAAGCAAGTCCTTCAAGTCCTGGTAGAGAGGGCCACTCTCTGCATGAAAAATATGGAGAGCAGGGAGTGTGACAAGCATGTCTTGTTCGATTGCCTGAAGCGTTTCTTCACGAAAGACACCTGAAGATAGGGCCCGTTTTGCGCGCGCGAGACAGCTGCGATAACTATCTAAAGATTCCATGAATATCAGAATCGTTACCCTTCAGCGACTAATGTACCTTTGCTCAGAGTCAATGCATTGCCTGCAGCACGCTCCCACATCGAGGCACGCAGTTTTGTGGGGATTCCGTTCCACCATAACTTGCGAAGGTCGTGATCTCGATGTACGACACGCCAGTCAGAGAGTATCTCCTTTTCCCATACATGAATAGATTGTTCGACTTGAAGTTCTCGAACTAATCTGCGCTCTTGTACAGCCTTTCGCCGTTTATCTTCTGTGAATCACGTCTCAGCGTGAAAACATAATAGCGAGTTGAAGCGTGTCACCTGCCGCCCGACTCTGTTTCATCATGGTTTCCCAATCAGCGAGGTGTTTGAGGTCTTCTTGCTTACTCTTTGGGGGAAGAAAGTGTGGACGCGTTTTGCTTACCACCTTCTGGAATGCGGTCGGTCCGGTTGAACGGGACGGTTTGTGACTTTGAGGTGGTGGGTCTGATACCTGGGCATGTGGGAGCGAGGAAGAAGCTGTCATCGCTGGCAAATCCAGCGCTGATGGGGTGGGGCTGGGTGCTTCGGGACAATGTGCCTCGTCAGAGGCTGTAGCGATCTCGGGTGTTATGACAGAGACGCGGTTCGATGGCGGTTTAGAAACATCAATGTGCACCGTAGGGTGGGCGGGTTCCTCCCTGTCGTAGTCTTTCTCGTGCGACACGTCGGCATCATGACGGCCCGCCTGCCCCCCAGGCTCCGGCGACGGGGCATTTGATAGACCGTGTGATGACTCTTGCGACTGCGAAACGCACGACACAACGCTGGGCGAGTCTGGTTTGGAGCCGCAGGTGCTACCATCCAGGTAAAGCGTTGAAATCGAGGTGTCGGGTTCGTCCACCGAGCTGGTGTCCGTCGTCGTGGCCCAGTGTGCTTGCTCGGCAATGTGTTTGCGCACCGCTGCGGAGCTGAACTCGACGGGCTGGTCATCATCATCGGCGAACGCATCATCGAGAGTGAGTTGGAGGTGGAGTCCCTTGCCCGGCTGTCGTTGCAGGGACATCCTGCGGTGGTGGTGGCTGTGGCCAACTTCAAATGATTGCAGAGGTCTTGCTCGTCCTCGCCGGACATTCCTCGTCCCTCTTCACCTCCGACCACAACCTGCATCCCGCCTTTCATCCGCTCCTCCACCCTGGCGAGGAACAGTGTCTCCAAGTACTCGGCCAGATCGCCCATCGGTATCGCACAATCAAAGAGGCGTGTGCAACGCTCTCGCGGTCGCGCTCGAGATACGTCTGCGCATTGTGCGCGACGCTCAACCAGATCCTGAAGGACGACTACGAGAGTCTCGTCGTAGACACCGAGGCCAAAATCCTTCAGCACGACCCGGAGCTCGTCGGCCAGGGTTTCTTCGTCCCGCTCGCCGCGGTGCGCGCAACCTTTGCAGAATGGGACGCGCCGCTCGCCGCACTCGAGTCCTTGATGACCCAGCTCGAATCTGAGGACCAGTGGCTGCCCGGCCCACTGACCGACATGCTGCTCACCCGTTCAAAGACGGGCGTACATCGCATCTCCCAGATCATGTCTTCGCTGGCGGTCGCTGTTCAACGTACGTGGCGTGGGCAGCTGGCTGCGTTCTTGGTCCATGGCTCTCTGTCACCCGTCGATCCTCTGGCGTCAGACAGCTATGCACTTCTTCAAGGCTCCATGCCCTCGTGCGTATCCCATCAGTCACGCGAATCTATCGTCTATGTCGGGCGAGCCATCGCAACGGTAAAAAAGAAGAGATGGGAAAGTCAGATTCCACGAGAACAGGCCCTACAGCATGCCAATCTGCTAGACACCGTACTGCCTGAAGACCAATACAGATTTGACCTGATCATTTCTCAAATCCGGACCAACGTCAGCGAATGGCTGTGGCTAAACGTCCTCACACGCAAGGACGTAGAAGAATCCGTCGCGTCATTGTAAGCCCATCACAGCCCAGGGCTATATTGTTGCTCACTTTTTAGCAGAGCAAACTACTTCCTTTTGCGCAACGGCGAATTTAGCCTAGCCCTCATACGAGATATCGAACACCTCAAAATATCCCGCTTAACCACGCGTTCTGGCGGCACTTCTATGATCAGGGAGCAAGATCTCAACCTTGCCCTTCTCAGGGCATCCCTGGGGACGACCGCTCAACACGACCCGTCCTTGTTGCACCTCAAATTTCAAATGCCTTCAGGGCCAATTCGGCCCCTGCTCCCTTCTCTTAGCGACAAGGTGCTCTCATCATCGACGATCAGCACTCCTGGAGAGATCACTACTTTTGATGACCTCCTTCTCGGGACCACTCTCGTTCTCACGTACAACGTAGCTTGGCCACTTGACCTTTTCCTTCACCCTTCGGATCTGCAGATTTACTCCGCATTGTTCAACTATCTATCGTCGTTGCGCAAAACGCACACTCGTATTCATACGTGTTGGACATCGTTGTCTAATGCTCAGCGAGCTCGACGCAGATGGACGGGCCTCGGAGAGGGTGGCACTACCGAGGACCTCGAGGCGCGAAAACAACTACTTCGTTGCGGGTGGGGTGTCGTCAGGGACATGGGGTGGTTTCTCGACAGTCTGTTGGGGTACGTCATGGTGGATGTTGTCGACGTGGAGTTCAGGCGGTTCAGGGAACTACTCAACAAGCCTCAGCGTGCGCGGTCCGAGAGCGTCGGACAAACGGCTCCACAGAGCGCCGGCGGTGTAGATGCGGGAACGAACGCTGATCGGACATATCTCGACTTTACGACGCTTCGCAACCTCCATACTACTTATTTAGAGCGTCTCGTGACGGGATGCTTGCTTTCGCATCCCACCCTCGCCGCGATCCTCCGACCTATTTTCGAGGTCTGCGAACGGTTCGTGGCACAGGTCGAGCGATGGGGTGGGGATGTGCTTCCGGCTTTATTGTTTGAAGGCAGTCTCGCGGCCGGTGATGACAAGGTGGGTGTGATGGTCCAAGAGCGACTTCAAGTGGTATCGGAGATCAACAAGGTGAGTGTCATGCGCGCCGGGTAAAGCACTGCTGAGAGCGATCCACAGAGTCTGCACGTGCTCCTAGATTCGTTCTACGAAGAGCTGTCGCTCTCAACTTCGCAACAGCCGTTCACTGCGACGGGAGACGCATCCAAGTCGATCCTGATGACTAGCATGGGGAACCAGACAATGTTTCAGCGGACGTTTGTGAGAGGCAAGGGATTTGAATGGAACGGGGAAGTGCGACGGCATGTGGAGCGATTGTTGCTTCGGTTGGACTTGAACGGGTCGTTTTCGAAACGGAGGTCGAGTGGAGACGACATTCTTGGCTAGCCAGACGATGTCTGCTATTGAATGCCGCATGCAGGTCCGATGGTATTTCCGCCTTGGATGTACCCTTTGTATTTCTCGATATTGCTGTGGGGTGGTCACTCAATGAAGCGCTTTATAGCCGAAAGCGCGAGCAGAATTGTGTTGAATGACGGTCAATGCGCAGAATTCAGTGTTAATGGTCACCCGAGCAAAGTAATCCAGTGCGTCAACAGTGCGTAGTAACGAAGGAATCCCAGTCCCTGGTTCTCGAAGGGAAGCGGCAGTCCGTGCGATAAAAGGCCTTAATGAAACTGGTTTCAAGCGTGAGTCTGATCTTGCGTCGTGCGAATGGAGTGAGAGTGCGGATATGACCGGGCTATCGACTGCTGCTTTTCGCCTCTCCCAGCATCTCCGCCATCTCTCATCCAGAGCGACCATGGCTGCCCGTACGTCCTCTCCCCTCTTCCTCAATGTTTACCTCACAACTCGTCAGAATACACACCTCGTCTCATCGGTGCACCCAACACCCTCGGTGTGCCTCCTCGTCCTCACGATGCCTCATGTCACTGATCACCTCGTCCGATATCAGATCACAGAGTCTACATCGAGCACAACGGCCGAGTCGTGTCCTCCTTCCACGACATCCCGCTTTTCGCCGACAAGCACAATGGCATCTTCAACTTCATCGTCGAGGTCCCCCGTTGGACAAACGCCAAGATGGAAATATCCAAGGAGGAGGCCTTTAACCCCATCAAACAGGACACCAAAAAGGGCCGCTTGCGTTTCGTCCGCAACTGCTTCCCCCACCATGGTTACATCTGGAACTATGGCGCTTTCCCCCAGGTTTGTCCTCGTCGCCATGCCGTTCCCCGCTGATCCCTAGTCCCTGTCAGACCTGGGAGGACCCAAACGTCATTCACACAGAGACCAAGGCCAAGGGCGACAACGACCCGCTCGATGTCTGCGAGATCGGCGAGCAGGTCGGTTACACTGGTCAGGTGAAACAGGTCAAGGTCCTCGGCATCATGGCCCTGCTCGACGAAGGCGAGACAGACTGGAAAGTCATCGTCGTCGACGTCCATGACCCCCTCGCTTCAAAGCTCAACGACATCGAAGACGTCGAGCGCCATCTTCCTGGCCTGATCAGGGCTACCAACGAGTGGTTCAGGTACCCTTCGTCTCTTTCTCAGGCGCAAGGAACCGTCTGCTGACGGTTGGATACAGGATCTACAAGATTCCCGATGGCAAGGGCGAGAATGTCTTTGCTTTCTCTGGCGAGGCCAAGAACAAAAGTTATGCAACCGAGATCATCCACGAGACTCACGAAGCATGGCGCCGTCTCGTTTTTGGTGAAACCCCAGCCCAGACTCCTTCGTACAACCTTTCGATGTGCGTTTAATTCAGCTTGGTCACGACTCAAACGTGGACTTACTTCAATCCCCTCCTAGTCGTAACCTCACAATTCTCGACAGTCCTGGCGAGACCGATCCCAGCGACCCCAGCTACGCCACCATCCCTCCAGACTTGAGGCAGCCCCCCGCTCCCATCGATCCCTCAAGTGAGTTTGATGCATGCATGTGATCGGATAACTCTAACGACATGCCAGTCTGCAAGTGGTTCTACATCTCTTCCGTTCAGGTCTAGAGCCTTTGTGGACATGTGGACAAAATACCGTCATCTTTGCAATCCCATTAAATTCGGTTCCGCAAGGAAAGATGTGAACGTGGTGTATGGACTAGAGCTACAAGTGCACAAATATGCAGGAATCAAGCAATGATGTTCTAAAGGCACCTCAATGCCTTGGCTTTTCAAGACCTTCATGCAACGATGGATATCGACAGTAACGGTCTGAGATGGACGTCACTGTCCATGTGCCTGTCGGACGTTCGTCAATACGGCGAAATTCCACGTGTTGGCTCAAGCATACCTTCGAGTGCTGAAAAGACGGAATATTCATGTGTCGTAATGCCTGAGACTGTGTGGGTCTCGAGGACTTTTCCTGGCTTGCCTCCCTTCTTGGGGCTGGGCTCTGCACGTTGATACGTGAAAGTAAAGGGGGGTTCACCAATCAGTGTGAACACAATCTCCGCTTGATCGCCTGTGAGCGAGGGTGAACACTTTCAATCGACTCGTGCGTCACCGACAACCATACCTTCATGTATGTCTTGGTATATCCGCTTCCCGTGACCGACCTGGGCCGACGGTAATGGGTGGATGTTCATGCGCAGGTTGGCAACGGCGGCTTTACACATCTTTTGCTGGTGAGCAACGGAGCTGACGATGAACTCGCCACCTTGTTGCTGAACGATCGACCATGGCGACGTTTTCGCTTCCTCCATGTAGGATTTACCGTTGATTCGGTATCTATCGGATCATAAGCAACGTCGGGGAGCGTCACGTTACATCCCAACTCACCCGATTGTCCAGGGTGGCGTCCCCTCCAGCTGGAACTGCGTCACATCGCCCACACAGAAATCCTTGTTCTTGTCCATGGGGATGACAGCGGCCGTTTCAGCGACATCAATCCAGATCGAACGCCGCAGAGGATCAAGTTCTGCCTGCTCACAGCGCGAGGAATCGTGTACGCTTTCGATCGTCACTTGATAGGGTCCGATGGATGCGAAGTGGTATGATGGTATGTCCAACTTCCAAACCTTGTCGTGCACTTCCACGGTCTCATGCCGTACCTTGCTAGTAGCAAGGTTTTTGATCGATAAATGGAGTTGGAATGGAGGTGTACCCTCGAGTAGGATCGTACCGTCGGACGACGCTAGATCTCGAGAGCTAAGAACGTCACTGAGGCAAAATGACATGCGATTATCGTTCTTAAACTTTGCGGAGGGCTTGGGAAGGACTTCTTGCTCAAACACCAGCCGCTCTGAGCGTGGAATAACGGCACTCTTGTGCTTGTGGAGTGGGTATGCCGCATCTCCAACTTGCTTCACTTCATAGTACTTGCGCCCGGAACTAGACGTGTGAAGTTGGAAACGTGTTCGTGGCTGGATGCTGCTGAAAGTCGGCTGATCCAAAACGTTCGTACCAGCTCCTGATTCGTCTTTCATTGCAACGTTGTACATAATTTGGAAAGGAGGGCGACCTGGAGGGAATGATCAAGGTTAAATCAACGCAAATGTTTGTCTACATGCCTGTCAAGTCCAGGTCAACATGGCCGTCGTGACCCTGGCAGGTCGGCGGAAGTATATGGGAGCGATTATATGTCTCAAATATCGACGGCGTTTGCGGGTCCAGTCTGGCAGACGGACGGGGGACCCAATCCACGGAATATTTATTTTCTTCGGCGATGACGAGGCCCGGACATTGCGAGTCCGACACCTGGTAGGATAAGTCAAAGCTAGTGCTTCACAACGAAGAGTACACCTACCTCGAGAAGCTCGTACGAGCCCTTGTTTTTGACATGAATATAGTCATTTGGAGAGCGCAAAGTTACAGTCTGAACAGACTCGGGCTGTTCGGTACGGCGATATTTGACGGTCCATGGCTGTTGACACCATCAATATCACATAGGAAGCTTTGTAAAGGTGGACATACCCCATCGCCCGTAAGCCGCAAAGGTAATTCAGTTTTGTCGTCCTCCAGGATCGTAACCTGTCTGATACTGTTCTTTATGTAGAATTTGGCCGTGGGCTGAACAATCACTGTGAAAATAACCAGTGCGACTTAAAAACCGATGACATACCTTTACCCTGCGGACATTCACGGAAACGCCAGGCACAGAAATGGAACGTTTACATCCATAAGCATCCTCAACGCTCACTTTCAGAGGTGATGGTGAGAGAATTGAGTTACAAGACTCGTTGATGCTTACCTAGATCCACTTCAAAAGTCCCACCTTCCTTGTCTATTTTAGACGGGATAGGCGCTTGTATACGTGTAGGCGATGACTTTATGTCGCGAATCTCTCTGCGATCGGTAGTGCGAGGGCCAACGATATCTAATTCTAGATTCCACGGCGCTGTTCCCTAGGGACAATACGTTACGAATGACGCCCCAAACCCCACCAATTGACTCACCCGAAGGTCCACTTCAACGTCGACCATATTCCCAGAACAGCTGTTTACCATGCGCTTGGAACGTCCAGTACCAGCCGTTGGAATAAAGTCAGCAGCCGCTAGGGGGTGAACAATCTGGTCGATGCTCGGACCATTGAGCTCCACTTTCCTGTAGTTTGCGTCGCTCAATTGCAAGAATGTATAGAAGTAGTGACCACTAAGTTCCGGTTGCAATGTAAGTTCACCCCGTGAGCTCGTGAAGGTTTTGAAGAGGTCACGTGGATCTTCTTTGTCACGTTGTGTGCGATAGTACACTTGGAAGGGTGGGGTCCCGTGAAATATGAGCGAAGCGGAAACGCCAGTGTCACCGGAACTGTGGGCAGTGATCGATTGGTCAGCGGATTCAGTGTTACATGGCACAGACGAAGCGCACTTACCATTCGTGGATTCGCTTCCATTCAATCTCAGCCGTTGGCATAGGTCTTTCTACGACCTTACACGTGTCTGGGGATAGGACATCACCTTCGCACCACTGTCAGATCTTGAGTATGGGTATCTTTTTTTTGGAGATCAAGTTCGTACCTTGCCCTTGATTCCGAGGATTGTGTATTCTCCTGACGCACTAGCACTTAAACTAAGAGAGGATTGCTGGGTCTGAAGTGTGTCCTTCCACGGTTTGACGGATTTGCCATCATTTTTTCCATCCTCTGATGGGTCAAATTTGACGTCGACGTCCCACGGAGCATCCAATGGATCCGAATCAGTCACTTGGAGAGACAAGGGCGCGTCTGAACCAATGAATAGAGAGACTGGGTTTCCTGGACCACAGTTCCGGAAAGAGATGCTGGGGCGTCGAAGAATGTTCAGCGACCGCGCCGTCTTCGAGTTCAACGCCACTTCACGAAGGAGGGTTTCACTGGTAACACCTTGATCGAGGGGAACAATGTTACCCATGCCATCAATGACACTCTCCAAAACGAACGTGACTCTCCCTAAGGATTCCACCGCCAACGAAAGAGGAACTTTAAGCAGCTGAGGTGCTTTTGAGGGAGTTCTCACGACATTGCGTGCTGGGTCGCTGTCTTCAATGCCCTCAACGAGGAAACTCTCCTTTTTCCCATCGACATGCTTGGACCAACGGAGACTGAGAGGTGGTACCCCACGGATATCGATGGTCAGGTCGATACCTGAAGTATCCCCTTGACAGCGAACCTCGCTGGCTGGTTGGGTGATGGAATCGTCTGTGTAGTATGCGGTAGGACATGGGACAACCGTGACTTCGAGAGGGTGAGCAAGTCGAGCGGCCACGCCAGAGCTATCGAGTATTCTCTCTAATCGAATGGTGCCCGGTTTGGTTATGCGAACATGAGTCAGCGATTGAGTCTTTTGCAATTGAGAATCAGAGGTGGATGGGGTGTCGTCCTCGTCTTCCTCATACTCGTCATCAGGGGAATGAACGCGGACTGACTGAAGGCCCTCGAGTCGATCCTGTTCGATTGCCTTGAGGTCTTTTCCGCCGAGTTCGATATGCTCTATGCGACCAGTGCCAGACTGGCCCTCGATGTAAGTCAAGGGCGTAAAAGAGTAGCGAACGTTTGCTGGGGTAGTGTTGTTGACGAGAACTGGGATGAGCACGGAGTGCGAAGGAGGCGACAAGCAAAAGGTGAGTGCGTCTGGGTTGAGGTGTGCGGTGCTGATTGGTGACATGCGGACCGTGTGTTGCCCAAGCAGATGCTGGTCTCCGCGGGGAGTGTCTGAGAAAAGGGAAAAGGGGGAAAAGATGTCAGCAATGCGGAACGGCTCGGGGGTGGCAGGCAAGTCGGGACGTTCTGCAGAACAGGTAAGCGCGCGGTAGGGAGCAGGGGAGCTACTTTGCATGCCTTGATAACCGACCGAAGTGGGAGTGCTTGCGCCAAGATGGAGACTTATGGCGCCGAACAACAAGCCATCGAGGAACCAAAGGGAGAGGATTTGGAGGGCGACGACGGCCTTGCTGTAGGTGAGGCGCGGTATGCGCAGCTGAGAGAGGAGGGCGACGTATGCAAAGTCGATGCAAAACCACTTTCTGCCATAGACATAGACATTTGGATCACGGAGGCCCTGGACGATGTCGAGCACTTTGACAGCCTGCAGGGAGGTGAGTGGGCGAAGGGGCGGGTTGTGCGCACTGACCTGGAGCAGACAGCCGAGGCTGAGATAGTAGAGACGCTGGGAGGGCACGTCGACGAGACGCTCTGGCACGAGCGGACGCGACATGGCGGGCAGGAGAAAGACGGCACGGGCACGTGACGACAATGTAGATGACCGCGCGCCATATCGAGTCGATCGCGGCTTGGAGATGAACAACATCCCGGCACTCCCCATCATCGAGGGTGATCTCCTCCTCGATGTCCTCACTCGTCAGTCCAGCAGAAACACCTTATCGCCCCCAGACAACACAGAGCACGGCGGCGCAGAACGTCTTGCCGAGCTCGGCCACACCGTGCTCAGCATGACCATCATGTACATCATGTTTCAACGAACACCCTTCCTCTCTGCAGTAGAGCTCTCTGTATGTTGCGGATCCAAACACAGCGCTGCACAGTCCATGTCCTCATCGCCTCGCCACAGGAAAAGCATAGAGAATTAATGGACGATGATCACATCAAACGCTGGCTCGCCTGTTACAATTTAAAGTCGAGGGTGAGAGGCCTCGACGATAGATCCAGGCTCGACGACCAGACAGTAAGATGACTCCCTGGGTCGCTTATACAGTCACTCATCTTCAGTAGGAAGAGCGTCTCCTCTTTAGCTCCTATGTGGGTGCGGTTTATGTGCAGAAAGGATTCTCCCCTGTCGTCGCCTGGATCAGTCGTCTGGTAAGCCCTGAATCAGAACCACTCGCGGCTCCAGGAAGCAGTGCCGCCGCCGCCGCCGCCCCTCCTCCCTACACCTCGGCCACTGCACCACCCCCCTCCGCTGCCCCTCCACCCACGCCAGCTCCCCTACCAGCGGGAGGGGTGCCACAGGTCAATACACTGGCTTTGTTGAACCAGACATGCGCCCAGCGCGGCCTTGTCATCAACTGGGAGTCTGAGTCTGAAGGTCCTGCCCACCAACCTCGCTGGGCAGTCAAGTGCATTGGTGAGCGTCTATTTCATTTACCTTTGACCATGACTCATATCTCTCCCAGTCAATAACCAACACAGAGGCTCTGGGGTAGGCAGGAATCAGAAGGTGGCAAAGGAAGAAGCAGCCCGGCAGGCCTTCCAGGCATTGGGTTGGGGAAGTAAGCACGTCCAGCCTATCATACTACCCCGCAAGGTATTGAGCCCACGATTGTAGGCTTCGCATAAACTCACCTCCATCAAGTGGTAAAACACATCGTAGTGTCAACAGTTTCATTGTAAAATACACTTGTGCAATTGTAGCAATATCGGTCCCGCCTTCCTTCCAGACACAGCGAGCGATATATCTGAATCATATACTGTGGACATTCAGATTGTCTGTGGGTAGGATATACAGCTCAGATAAGAGTCATGCGACCTTGAACACCAATTACAATAAATAGCCACGGCGAAAGAATTGGGTAGATAAAATGTTACGTGGAACGAACCGTCGTGCAAGTGGGCCACGACACGTTCTACATCAACCAAAAGAATACATATGCCGCTAATAGGCCGAGAAGGACCTTGAGGGGTGGATCCATGTTCGACCAAATTGACGTTGCGGTAGCTATCAGGTCGTTACTTGCTGGGGGTGGCGATCCTCCAAGAGTGTGACCTTGGCCGGAAAAGGTACCAGTAGACGACGAGTTCGCGAATCGTTTCACGGCATTTTGCAATCCCCTATGAACCGGATTTCCAGTACTTGAAGCGGGGGTGAAAGAGTCAACACCTACGTCTTGTCAGCGCCGCGAATCGTGTGGATCTGTTTGGAACCCTGTAGGAAAACGAATGTCGGCCTGAGAGCCACGAACCATAGATCAGATCTGGGGTACATAGACACTATAGAGATGGAACTACCCACATCGCCGAGACTTTGTATGTAGATGCCACGTCTCTCGCAGCGTCGACATCACACTTGACAAAGTTCACACTAGGGTACTGCTTCGCCAGTGCCTCAAACGTTGGTGCAATGGCATGACAAGGACCACACCTTGTCGACACCTGTTAGAAACCGCCAACCGTCTGAGATAGGCAAGACGAATCACCAGGCAGCGTGGAAGTCGATGACCTATGTGCGATAGTCAACCATACTCTCGCGCGAAAGCAAATTATCACTCACTGTCAGCTTACTTGAATCCAATAGTATACCGTTGAGCTGGGACACTGAGTTAACATGCGTAAAGGACATGTTGCGTGGAACGATATAAGCAGGAAATTTACAAGCTGTGCCGCCCCTGCGCAGCTGTGAAAACTTCGCACCGCTTGCCCGAAATGGCAGGCGTGTTAGTGGAGACGAGTCCGCCCAGCCCGGTCGACGACGAGCGAGGCCAACGAGCAATCAGCACTCTGGCCTGTCGGGGAGGAAGGCCCTGGTGGGGACTGTTATTTAATTTTCGCTACCATAGAACTACCAATTGAAAGACTAGTAAAGTACATGAGAGTGAGGTAGCTCCTCGGTCGCCTGCCGGCTCGCCACCCCTGGGTTTGACCAATCTTCCGCGAGCGACAGGGTAGCACCGCCATGCGCAGGAGTCGATTGGTCGACCAATCCGAGACCTATCGACCTATAATTCGAGCTCCGCCGGCAACGACCGACGCGACCTTTCGTGTCACATGTCGCCATGACGCATGTGGCAGTGCCACG
>JBBPNE010000128.1:0-49530 GCA_038090735.1 Xerocomellus amylosporus | reverse complement strand
ATCTAGGTTTCCACTCAGCTGGCGTTGGTAAAGGCAATACAGCGCGTAGAGATGTCTAGTTCGGGTGTAAGCATAGCTACTCTTGCATCGTCCTTCCCAGACTGACCTGTCTTGTCCGAGGCCTTGACTGCACTCTTTCGTCAAACGCACGTGGCGCTCACATGCCCTGCGCAGGGCAACGATCTTTTGCTCGTTGGAAGCCTCTGAGAAAAATGTCTAGAAAAACATTTCAGACGAATAAGACGCCAGAACGAATGGGGGAAACGAAAGCACTGACCTTTGTGAACTCTACGCTATCTGGCTGGACGGTCCGGATTGCTTCGGTCCGACCGTGCAAAAACGCTTTCGTCATCGCAGGCTCGTACGTGCACTCAGTTCTTCCTAGTGGCGAAAGGCACTGCAATTAGCTTCGGCAACGCTCCAAGCTGGCTCAACTTGCCATAAAGGCCAAAGTACGCTGCCTGGAATGCCATTTGAACGAAAGCATCCGGGCTGAATCCATGGCTAGTGATAAAGTTCTTTCCATACCCCTTGAATTCCAAAGCCTGGCAATCGTTCTGACATATCAAGTCACTTAACCTCGTCTCTGCGAACCGGATCCCAACACGGATCTGAGGTGTAAGCGTCCAAATAAGTTTGGCGGGGCTTGTATCGTACTGGACCAGGGCAGAATTGATGCTAGAGATGGAGGGAACGTGGCCATGACTTCCTTGACTCTTGGGAGGCTTGTACGACTTTGCATGAGAGGAGAGCGGAGCATGGAAGAGTGTAGGCGCTGAAGGATTGATGGAGCGCGCCAAGAGCATGAGGCCCTCTGTGAATACATCGGCTGCAAATCTGATAGCCTCGTGAGCACGAAAGAAAAGGTTACATGTTGCGCATGTACCTGAGAACGGTGTGACCATCGACACCAGTATGCTCAAAGTTGATTCCAGCTGCACCATCCGCGCAAACGATGATCTGAAGCTGTTCCCCGGCAATCGTGAGTCAGTCAGTCACACCAAAGTCAGTACATGAGCCCGAACCTTGTCGTACCATCTATTGGTACATGTCCCTACTTGAACTCCCTCTCGAAGATCATAAGTTCCACACAAGAAGTTGGAGCAGAGCGCCGCCAAGTCTTCTCTATTCGCGTTTCCCAAAGTGTTGCGCTGGTTTTCGACGCCTTCACGAGCAGGTGCGGCGTCGTCGAGACAGACAACAAACAGTGCATCGTCAATAAGACTCAAGCAAGCGGCGTTTGTGCGGTCCTCTGCAAGCGCTTGTCGCAACCGAGACCAAGTCTTTCGGTTTTCAGTGGTGAGCACGCCGATAGAGGTACGAGCAACCTACGCGTCGCGCGAGATGAGCGAAAAAGGTTGGAGTATGAATTGATGATTGACGAACCTCCGTGATAGGGGTCTTGTCTGCATCCTGCACAATAGCCTGAAGGTTCCGCAGTACCTCGCGTTCGGTCAACAGAGGCCGATTCTCGTCATCGAGCACGTCGAACCAGTCTGAGTGGGCCATATCATTCAAACCATGAACGACAACAAAAAAAAAGCAACTAGTGATACGTACAAAACTGTCCTCGTCTGAGGACGACGATGTGGCGAGCCGCGTCGTTCGCGACCATCTTGCAGCCCCTCTATCCCCGCACAATCAACGTGCATGGATGATTGATCGACGGAAATCCGCACCTGTGTTGGGATCCGCGCTGTTCCGAACAATCTCGTGTATTGGTCCATGTCGAGTGGACGCCCACGCACGACATCTGGATCAAGTAATCCGGCGCGAAGATCATGCACGAAGCCGAGCGAAGAGATGATGAGGGCAGTCGCACGAGGCAGCTGAGATCCTCGATCGGGCGTGGGATCGTTCCTTGGGAAGTGACATCAAAAACAACAGATGGTCCCAAGTGAGGCGAGACTTACTCGAGCACGAAGAAGGGATTGAGAGCGAGGACCACAGGGTCGCTGTGTGACAAGTAACTCTCATACCTATATCGGGTGCACCGAGGATTCGTTTCGCGCCATTATTACACGGCGCGGCAGGGACCGAGAGATCTCACCAAAAGTCCTCGATATAACTGCGCGACGGAGGGGTACCCGCAGAACGTTGGCATTATTTGTATACATATTGGGTAGAGGGACGTACCTTGCACGTCCAGCAGCCCACTGCTTCAGACGTTCTTGAAGGGCAGGACCGTCTCCTTGGAGGAAGCTCTGAACAGCGCGGGTAGTAGCGGCATGTTCTTCGTCGTCTTGCAATCCACGCAGGGCGGCTAGATATCGCTTGCAGGTGTCTTGGAGAGGCGGAATAGGCAACTTTGGGAGGGCATCCTGGTTGGCAAATGTGGACCCGGGGGTCGGGCTATGTAAACGAAACTTGGTCGAGGTCATTGAGAGAGAAAGAGAGGGAGAGGGAGGGAGGCGAGGAACTGGTCCTTATGACATGACTGGACTAATCAAGCGGTGACCCGCGATGTGCTGCACTTAGACTAGCTGTGATGGGAAAGAGTACTACGGAGATAGAGCGCATTAGTTAACCCCGCAGCCTTGTGTTATCAATTGCGGAGTCGCGGAGTATAGTCAGAGCGGCGTACCAGCACCTACTCTCTGTCGCCATCCATCAAGAGAGTCATGGACGCTAATGTGCAAACTCTCCGATGCGCACAAAATGCAGTCTCTACTTCGCGGGCTTCATATGATCCAAACCATCAGTCTATTCAAACAACGAGGGTTCCAGGAGCAGAAATGGTAGGAAGCTCAACTGGACCTAAGTTGGTGTGCCTCTTCATTTGCGGCCATTTTACTTGGCGTTTCTCCCCTTGTTTTTTCTGTGATTCTATGCACTGACTGCTACCTCGGACTACGTGAGTTGGTTAGGTATTCACATCAACTTGGACGAAAATTGTTGCACTGTCTTCGGCAGCGACTATGAAACGTAACCCAGATGCAGGTTTTTCTCTCTCGACGCTGCAACTTTACTGAATCACACGACACGTGTGCACTGTGGTCTTCTTTCCAATGGCATCACTTGCATGACGAGATCCCAATGCTTCTGGTTTCACGACGCGTTCAGATATCGGTCCCGCCAGAGAAGGTCCGTCCGCAGAGGCCATAGCGTGCCTTTTTCTTATTTTTGTAGACCCTGCGGTAGCGTATTTAACGGACCGTTCTATATTACAGGGAGGCGCAGGCCAGACGTGGCGAAGAGCCTGACGTCGACCCTGAGCAATTCTAAGACCGGATAACGAATGCGGTCTCTTTGCGGGTGCGACGTACGAACAAGACGATGAAGAAGCGGACAAAATATACGACTCGGTTGACCAGAATATGGACTCGCGAAGACGGGCACGCAGGTGCGTGCTTTCTTTCTGGTTCCTTTTGCCCCTCTGTTCATGCTTTGCTGAACACCAATGGTCGTTGCCTTTATTACTAGGGAGGCACGCGAAGATGCAGAGCTGGCCCAGCATCGAGCAGAGCGTCCGAAGATCCAGCAACAATTTACGGATTTGAAACGTGGTCTTTCTGTCGTTACCGACCGGAAATGGGAAAATATACCGGAAGTAGGTAACCTTACACGGAAGTAGCGAAGAAAGGAAGGGAGATCCTTTGTCGTCCCCGACAGCCTCATTGTGGGTCCAAGTTCGTTTGTCTAGTCTAGTGGATTTGAGACGCCCGCAGACTCTGGGACGATGTCCAATTTCGTGGAGATTGGCCAGGCACGAGATAAAATTCTATCGCTCAAACTTGACCAGGTGAGTACCATCACCAGGAAGTTCACGACTATACTAACACCCGATGTATTGCAGATCTCGGGCACGTCGACCAACTCTGGGTTGGCTACCTCGGTAGACCCCAAGGGTCACCTGACGTCCTTGGATAGTGACATTAAACACGCCCGAATGCTCTTCGATTCACTCGTGAAATCAAATCCCAAGCACGCGCCAGGTTGGATTTCTGCAGCATGTTTAGAGGAGCATGTTGGTCGAATAGCAAGCTGATCGGGGCTGGATGTGAACAATGGCCTGAGAACGAAGACGTATGGCTCCAAGCTGCTCGCTTACACGTGCGCGTGGGGAATCACTGTTTTGGGTGTTGACTCTCATTGCAGAACCGAGACGACGCTAAAATTATTCACCAACGCAGTCCAACATGCGGGGCACAGTGTAAAAATATGGCTTGCCGCCGCTGATCTGGAGCAATACGTGGAAGCGAAGAAGCGAGTACTTCGAAAAGGTGTGTTTTACAATCGTCCTTCTCGCCGCCTCATCCCTCACTTTTTGTAGCTCTCGAGAACATCCCCAACTCCGTACGACTATGGAAAGAGACTGTCAGCCTCGAAACGTCTGCAATCTGAAGCCCGTATCCTTCTTTCCCGTGTTGTTGAAGTTATTCCACTTTCCGTTGAGCTTTGGTTGGCGCTCGCTCGTATCGAAACACCGGAGCGTGCGAAAGCGGTCCTGAACAAGGCTCCCAAGTCGGTCCCAACGTCCCACGAAATTTGGATTGCTGCTGGCCGTCTCCTCGAACAGGAAGCGACCGCAGATCCACATAAGCCGGTCGAGGCGAGGAACAAAGAGCTTGACGTTGTCGACAAGACGATCGAAGTAGGTGTGCGCGAGCTGTGACGCCACCAAGTACTTTTGACGCGGGAGCAATGGTCGAAGGAGGCGGAGCGATGTCAAACTCAGGGTTCACCGAGGACTTGTGAGGCGATCATCAAAGCGACGGTGGCTATGGAGGTCGAAGAGGAGGATCGATTGGACACGTGGATCGCTGATGCAGACAGCGCGGAGGCGAGGGGGATGGCGGGCACGTCCAGAGCGATCCTGGCATGCGCTCAGGGTATTCTCTGATAAACGCAACTTGTAACGCAAAGCAGCAGATCTTGAGAAGTCACATGAAATTCGGTGCGTATGCAGAATCATCCTCTCCTTTCCAATGTCTCATATTGATGGTAACCTTGAAGTGAATCACTCGACGCTGTGCTAATACAAGCTGTGCATTACCGCCCGCAAGCAGAGGTTCTATGGCTGATGTCTGCGAAAGAGGAGTGGTCAGCTGGGAATGTACCTACTTCCCGTGAAGTTCTCGAAAAGGCCTTCATTGCCAACTCCGAAAGCGAACACATTTGGCTCGCTGCGGTTGAGCTAGAGGCAGAGAACGGAGAATCGGGTCTCGCGAGAGAATTGTTCATCCGTGCACGAACGGTAGCCGATTCCGAGCGGGTAAGTAATTTGCATATTTTCTATTTTGACCCGGGCTCAATCTTCAATAGATATGGATGAAGTCTGCCGTTTCTGAGCGACAACAAGGCCGTTACGATGCTGCCCTCGAGACGGCATCGACTGCGCTATCCCAAGTTCCCCAAGTTCGCAAAGTTATATATGATCCAAGGACGGATTCACCAATTACGAAATAACTACTCTGCTGCTCGCGCATCCTATGTAGTGGGGACGAAGGGATGTCCCAAGGAAGTCACTCTTTGGTTCAAACTCGAAGAACTAGACGGGAAAAGTATCAAAGCACGGGCCAGCCTTGAAAAAGGACGGCTGGTGAATCCTGCCAACGAGATCCTATGGGCCGAATCCATTGGTGTCGAAGAACGATCGGGGAGTGCCGCACAAACCAAAGCGATACTGTCTCGTGATCTTCAAGAATGCCCGACTTCGGGTATCCTCTGGTCAATGGCCATTTGGGCTGAACCGCGTCCAACACGCAAGTTATGGTTGCGAGATTGTTCTGGGCTGAGCGGAAGACGAAGAAGGCGGGGCAATGGTTCTCGCGGTCCGTCGCGACGGAGCAAGACAGGGATCAGGGTGACCATTGGGTATGGTGGCTTAAATCCGAGAGACAGCATGGAATGGCAGTGAGTATCTCCAGTACGTGGTTTGTAATGTGATGACTGTGTGTTGACACCCGTTTTAGGAGCACGTTGCGGATGCAATTGTCAAACAATGTATTGCTGCTGAACCGCATCATAGGCAAATGTGGCAGTTGGTAGCCAAAAACGACAAAGGAGATACTGGAGTTGGTGGCAGAGAGATTGCTTTGTCAAAAGTGTCTCTGGAACGTGTTGTACACCTAGTCGGTGGAATTCAAATCGGTACTAGTATTTTTTTCATACTTCTAAGTTTCATCCGTATTTGGATACCACATGACGCTTGTTACTAACCCGGTCTCGGTCTCGGTCTAGATGATTCAGCGGACTTGTCATGATTCCCAAGCATTTAAATTCATTGCTTTCAACAGGCAGCGCCTAAGTTGATACTACCTCACAATGGGCCCCATTAACGGATGGCACAACGGCGAACGCGCAATCCAGCACAAGATGGGCTACGCTGGGGTCATGTCCGAGGCGTGGACACGTATCGCACCCGAAATGCCCGAACAACATCAAGTATTCTACACGACCCGCCTGCCATTCATCCCGGTCACTACGATCGACGACAGACGTCGTCCCTGGTCGTCCATCCTCGCCGGTCCAGATGGTCAACCTGGGTTTGCGACGAGTCGACATCTGGGCGAGCTCACTTTGAATGCACATGTGTGGGAAGGGGATCCGTTTCCTCAGAACGTCGCGGCGTCAAGAGGCAGACCCGTGCTGATAGCAGGAATTGGCGTCGAATTCTCGACGCGAAGACGGAACAAATTTGCGGGGTACATCGAGACCCTGGAAAACGATGGACCAGTGCTCCGCGTGCGGTCCGTCGTGAACGAAGCCATTGGGTACGTGCTCCGGAGCCACTGGCACCACCACACTCAAAATTGATTGTGACGTTGTTCGTATGATAGAAATTGTCCCAAGTACATCAACATGCGAGATCTCGTGTCGAGCTCAGACACACATCCGCGCGTCGTATACCGACGTCGCGACCTATCCCCCGACGAGCGATTGCCCGAGGACGTCATATCGTTCATTCATGGCTCTGATACGCTTTTCCTGGGGACGTACTATGACGCTGAGGAAGACGGTGAACAGTTTCCATCGCATGTAGGGACGAATCAACGTGGTGGTAGACCTGGCTTTGTGCGCGTTCGACCTAGCGATGGTCGGACCCTCGTGATTCCGGATTATTCCGGTACGTCTACCGCTCCAGACGTCCCGGATAAAACTCACATTTGACCCAGGTAATCGATTCCTGACGTCCCTCGGAAACGTTGAGGCTACCGCGCTAGCTGGGGTCACGTTCGTTTCGTTCGTGACCGGCTCTGTTCTCTATCTCACGGGCGACGCACATAACCTCGTCGGTCCCGCCGCGCAACGACTCATGCCTCGTATCGATGCACTGACTACTATCCATGTGACGGGCTATATCTTGGTGGAAAACGCCTTACCCGTCCGTCAGAAACCGGGAACACAAGTCCAGCGCAGTCCCTATTCCCCACCCGTCCGACTTCTCGCGGAAGAGCTCACCTCGACGCACTTTATCGACGGCCTCCACGAGACGGTCACCCTCGCGCGCGTCGAGGTGCATTCACAGGACACTGCGACGTTCACGTTCGAGTCGTTGACACATGTCGACGTCGTTCCCGGACAAGCGGCCATACTAGATTTCAAATCGTTCGTCGGCGCGCTTCCGTATCGGCATATGGCCCCTGAGAATCCGACGAGCGTCAACGACGACCGGGTACGCACGTGGACAGTATCCGGATCGAGCCGGTGGGCTGGTTCGTTCTCTGAATCCACGGACGAGGGTCCCCGTCATGGTCCTGTATCGTTGAGGCTCACGATACGACACAAGCCCGGAGGAGCAGTGACCAGCGCGCTCTTTGCGATCGCACACCAGATGGGCAAATTTCGCCCCGAGCTCCTCGAGGATGCGCGGCCCTTGCAGCTCAGCGTGCCCCTCGTTGGTATCGCTGGCGATTTTACGTTGCCCACGGAAGGGGAGGTATGTACTTCCGGACACGGAGAAGGATCCTCCGCGCGTGCCAGGACTCGGAAGTGGTTGTGGGTCGCCGGTGGGATCGGGGTGACACCATTCCTTGCCATGTTGGCCGGCTTGCGGGAGAAGAAGACGAGAGGCGGAGGCGGGGACGCGGATGATATCATCCTCGTACTGTCCACACGCGAGCCTGAGGTGTTGCTTCCACTCGTCATGCGCGCCTTGGAGCGCACGGGCGATCGCCTTCAAGAACCTGAAAGACATCAAGGGACGCTGTCGATCCATGTCTTTTCTCGTTCGTTTGCCTCTTCGTCTTCGTCGGTGACTAGAGTGGGCCGGACGGTGCTCTCCGTCGAAGTGACTCAGCATGCAGGTCGACTGAGCAAGGATACATTGCGCGCATTGAACATCGAGGACGTACAGGAGAGGCAGGCCTATGTGTGTGGACCAGAGGGCTTTGAACAGGTCATTCTCGATGCGTTGGAAGAGATGGGGTTGGATTCTCGCAAAGTCAGGAGAGAAGGCTTTGCGTACTAACGATGTGGTGAACGTGACTGGGAGTACGAGGCATGCATCTGTTCGCTCCTCTTCCTGTTTTACTGTGGTATGCCCTTCAATCACTGATTGTCATCAGATTCATCATTGTTATACAGACTGTAAAACACGTGCAGTACGAATAAGAGCCCACGCACAGGGGTCCTCGTTGCCCTTATTGCGGTTTGGCTGGGCTCCCTAGGCAGAGGTCAAACTTTCAGGCTGGTTGATGATTGTATCCCCCATACACACCACGAGCTGCTTTCATCGCTATGCTCGGTTTGCACAAACGTGTACATTTGAATGAAGCATGGCACGAGATAATGAGACCGGAGCGAATAATTCAAACGGCCAGTCTCAGACCCATGTAACACTACCGACCCGCACCCAGTTTTCTTTTTCTTGCGGTAAAGATCAAACTGCGGACTTCCACTATAGCATCATTGGCAGTATAACATTATCATTTGATGACTCACTGGTTATCAAGGTTTGTTATCATCCTAGATTTGCGATGAGTGACATCGATCAGCCAGGAATGAATAGATGATACGCGTGGCATGCAAACATACCCAATGATTTCCTATGAGGATAGACACTGGCAACGTTCTAGTCCCGGAAGGCACTCGAACCCTGGTACACTCCCCGAAGGACACACTATAATTGCTCGCACTGGATCTGCTGCCAGAAGAAGTGTAGCAAGAGCAACAGCTTCAGCGTGATACAGGCGTTGGGAATGGCAGTGAAGCGCATCGTGTCTGACTTGGAGTGCTTGCGTTCAGTATTCGGGACGTCGACATATACGTGGCCGTGCCTGGCCCAGCCGACCTAATAAACCTCTGTAAGTCTGCGATTGGTCAGGTAGTTAGCCGACATGTTCTTTGGGAGCCACTTGCCTCCTCAATCAACGAGAGGGCTCACTCGAGCTCGCTCTGGTGACGGAGCGCCCCGTTTCGTTCTGTTGTATAAAACAAGGGCCACGTACGTTTATCAGACCAGATAAAGAGTGGACCTTCGCTTAAATTGGCCCAGCAAAGTTGGGAGTTGGAAGTGAAGCTCTGCGAATAAAAGTCCTCAAGAGGAAAGGAAAGTAGTTAGGACTCTCAGATCAAGGTGACCCAAGGCGACACGATAATAACACAACGTCTTCATTACGATGCCCTTGTTTAGTTTCATCAGGGGGACGAAACCTCATGTCCTGGGACAGAGGTACATAAAGTCGGATGAAATACCTCTATACGGAGCCAACTGGCCCGTTATCTTGGACGTGACCTTGCACCAACCTTGATAAAGAGCAACCGATCACAGACATCGTAATTTCCTGTATAAAACAAGATTCGGACACCATGTGGAGTGGTCCAAAACTCAAAGATACAGGGGCATCATTTTGTTGATAAGGCAATGGTCTCGTGCGAATTTGGCGTTTTGGCGTATTACCTTCGAAAACCATCACTAGGAAAGCAAAACGAAGCTGTCTGTCTGTCCATCAGACTCGAAGAACTGAACTTGTAACCAAAGTCTGCCAATATCCATTTCGTACAAGGGATCATCGCTCGTGTACATGTGCATCTTTAAATCTTACCGGGAAAGGGAGATGCGGACTGATAACTTGGAAAACAGCGACACATGTCTTTCACTGACAGCTAGCATCATCGATCTGCCAGTGGCCATACGTTCCGAAGTTCTGCGAATACGCACACATTGTTCAGTGTCTCCCGAACAATCCCAGTTACAACGCACCTCTTGGAAACATTCCTGTGCACCTGAGAACTCCATCCCATGGAAGCGAGCTGGCGTCGTGGCACAGAATTCTCGCCAGTCACTCCCCTTTGGGAGATTTTCCAGGTAGTGTTCGATGCGCTGAGGTGTGGACTGAGAAAAATCATGAAAAGTTCACAATATCTATAGCTCACCCGCTTTCCCGATCCCGGAGACGTGCAACCCTATAGTGATCGTCAGTATGGCGGAACACAGAACCTATAGGTCGGGAAATGACTTTCCTTGTCCTTGTACCAATTCCAAAACGTTGCACAATCCGGTTCATGCCGATTAATCACCCATCTTCCGATGACAAAACCAGGGCCCTAACACGACGTCAATCCTGGGAGTATCCTCTAGTTAACATCCCCTACCTTATCTTCACAACTCTTTGGGAGATACGACATCCCGTGGATTTCAAGTAGTGTAGCCTTGCATGCCTCCACTCGGTGCTCCCAAGTTGCGGGTAGGTTCATGAGCTGTGCAGTGTACTCCCTGGTTGCGTATGTGGTACATGTATGCGCCTCAATATCACCCCAGAACATGTCGAGTTTCTGGCGTTCTTCCTCCTCGCGTTTCCTGCGCTCCTCCTCAATTTGATCGTGATCTTCGACTTCACGCCGCCATTTTTGTCGCTCATTTTCTCGGCGTTGACTTTCGCGGCGCTCCATCTCTTCGCACTCGTGCTTGTGCCTCTTTGCTTCCTGGGCCCACTCCTTCCGGACCCTCTCTTGCCGCTCTTGCTCTTCGCGTACCCTACGAACAGCTGCCTTCTCGTATTCTTCGACCTCGCGCGTATTCCTCTCGAACTCTCGAGTCCATTCCTGTCTTACCCGTTCTTGACGCTCGTCTTCTTCCCGAATCCGACGCGCTACGTCCCTCTCGTGCCATTCTGTCTGAAGGTTCCACTCCTCTTCAATGGCGCCATGTTCCTGTTTCTCAAGCCGCCATTCTTCTCGCAGGAGGCCGTGTTGCGTCACTTCCGTCTCCCATTCGTGACGGATGGCGCTCATGGTCCCTGGATACAAGGGGCAGTTGAAAAAGTGCAGGTATAAGTTGACGTTGACGAAGAGGAGGGCCAATAACGCGAGCAGGCCATATGCAATTAACTTGCATCCGTCTCGGGATATCGTGCGTTGTGTTTTCCCAGGCAGCAACGGGATGGTTTCTTCGGATGAGGGTCTGATACGAATGGCAAACAGTGAATGGGGCGAAATCCTCAGAGAGCGAATTGTTCGAAAGGAGGACGTACTCATAGGCGACCAATGGACCTGCTGACGAACTACCTTCCTGGTCTGGCCCATGCCCATGAGACTTGTATCTGCATGTGCAAAGAAAGCACCCCCAGACCTGAGTGAACGGCGGCAATGGGAAAACACCAGAGGAAACTTACCTAGACATATTCCTTCAGAAAGACTATTGTAGTATGTACTTGAAATGCGCGGAATGTGTGCGTCGTATCGATCAAAGCGCCCACAGTGAACAGCGACCTCCACAATTCGAGAGTGGTGGATGGCTTTTCACTGGGAGCGTACTTTGAGTTGAAAGTTGCTGTGAAAGCCACGCGCAGGCTCAGTTGAGGGCAGCCTTTCGAAGCAACTAGCTCCGAAAAAGGAAGGTGAGTTACTATTAGGATCACTCACGCTTTTGTTGTCTTTTATCCATGACTCAACCTGCAGGTTCATCCACAAGGAACCTGGTCATGCTGCACGTGTGCTCGACGAATCGTCGTGACCGTCATTAGACCTCGTACATCATACCCCCTTTACCCAATCTAACCATTATGCTGATCAGGATTACTTTGCCTCTCTTGCCCTACAGATATTCGAGAGTGCGTCGTACACTCTTTGTTCTATTTCAAATGTCATTCTAGCTCACAGCCCGTTTCGTTCATGTGAGATGGCACTTGCGCCGTGACGAATTCCCGCATTGGTTTATCTACCCCGTCCGAATCTATGAAGAACATCTGTCCATCTTTACTCTCGAAGTTTTGCAGTCTTCCGCTCGAATGGTGTGTGTATTCTTTGAGGGACGACTGGCCCGTAGATCGTTCCAGAAATGTCATACAGGTGTGACGAAAATAATCATACTATTGTAGATTACAAGGTGTCGGTATCTATGCGTAAATGCATCGGGTTCACTTGGTGTTTACTATGAAGCCAGAGATCCGGAGTCAGGGTCCTCAGGGACTAGCGCGACTACGATATCAAACTCGGAATAACCACCCCAACAGGCACATCCTTCACCGCTGTGCGTTACCGCTGTCGGCCCTCCCACTTGGCCCCTCCAACCCGCATCTCAGATGGTATTAGTTAGTATCCCACTCCTTCAGGTGTTCGCTTTTATAGCCAGTGCGCTCGCAGCCCCTAGTAGTAGACTGCCCACCTCCAGGTCAACGGGTGCACCTTTGATTACTCTAGACTGACGGGTTCCAGTCTGCTGGAGACACCGAGTCTTTCCTCGACATGCCCTTCGTGGCACCGTGAGCTCGCGGCACGACGATCTGTTTACGCGTTTAATCGTATTACCACCAGGCCAACAGGTGCACCGTTGGTTACTCTGGAATATGCGCGTTTCAGGGATTCATAACACATCGATATCCTAGTGTGCCATACAAACGCATTTCTTCATTCCAGGGTAATTTTTATTTCCAAGATGCACGGTGTTACGCGCGTGACCTCCGGGAGTTCTATGACTTCACAGGAACTTCTGATCGGATGGGCACTGACGTACTTGGTAGGCGACTTGTGCAATTCATGTGACAATCATTGGGCCGATCCCACTGACCTCTACATCGCCAGTCAACTTTGCATATACCCTCGACCCGAACGTCCCCCACAATGGCTGTCCTTCTGGTGCCGCCCCGCCCGTATTGGCCAACGTTTGCTGGCCGCAGGACCTTCGAGGACCCGAACGTGCTCACGCTGACATACGACACATACAGTAAGGGTTTCAATGAGATACAGGATCGAATGGGCTTGTAGTCCTGGAGTGAAGTCTTCGACTCGGATCAACGAAAGAGCATCAAGCGGTAACGCTATAAACAGGAATCTTGATAACTGGAAACCCATTCACAGGGAGCACACTTCAAAGTGGAGGGTGCTGCGAAAGATATACAATAGCTTGAAGACACCAAGCATGAAGGAGGCCGTCGACAAAAGAAGCTCAATAAGGACATTCAAAATCATGTCTGAGAGGCTCGCAGCAACGCAGCGCGTAGTAAACAGCCAACAGAGTACCAAGTGGCAGCAAGCGACTAATTACTATTCATCGCGATCAGTAGGGCATAACCATCGGTCCCGAATAATACAAGATTGGTGTCGTACGAAGGTCCAACCATCCTGTACGGCGAAGAGGGGGCGACGCGCATTGATATGGGGGTCTTTTCAGCAATCAGTGTCGTCGATTTCCCAGTGACCATAAGTTCCCCAGTTCTGTGAATGCGCATAGATTATGAGGGCGATGTCCAGAAATGCGCCACATTGTACGCACCCATTGGAAGCATTCTTGGGCGCCTGCAAACTCCATCCCGCGAAAACGAGCTGGCGTCGTGGCACAGAATTCTCGCCAGTCGCCTCCCTTTGGAAGGTTCTCCAGATAATGTTCGATGCGCTGGTGCCATGATCGGTTAAAAGGAACAATGTTCAATAGATGGGCCTCACCCTCTTTCCTGATCCATGTGATGTGCAACCCTGGTGTGATTATCAGCATGCTTGAATGACACTGAGTTGATGCAAGGAGAGAGGGCTTTCCTTGTCCTTGTACCAGTTCCAGTAGGTATTGCAATCTGGTTCGTACTGATCGATCTCCCATCGACCAATGACAACGCCATGACCCTAACGACGTCAGTTATCCTCGCATTTTCGAACAAGTGCCACGTGCCCTATCTTCACAACTCATTGGCGTTTTTGTGATCCCGTGAATCTCGAGCGGCGTAGCCTTGCACGCCATTACACGTTGATCCCAACCCATCGGTAGATTCATAAGAACGGCAGTGTATTCCCTCGTCCCATAAGTCTTGCACTGATGTGCCTCCACACGACCCCAACACAAACCAAGGCGCTTACGCTCCTCCTCCTCGCGTCGTGCACGCTCTTTCAACTGCAGTTCATGCTGGATACGTTCTTGCTCCCATTCCCGAAGGCGTACTGCGTGCCGTTCGTCCTCCCATGCCCATCGCGCCTTGACAACCTCACATTCAGCCACGTGTTTCTCGTGCTCGAGAAACGCCACAATGAGGATAAGCCATCGACAGGTGTGAAAGACGCGTGCTTACAACGGTGACCTCGGTGGAGCCACTGGAGGCCGGTCATTGTGCTGAGGTAGCCCAGTAGGTGCAAACCCAGTGTATGGTGGGGGTGGGGGAACTATCACCTCTGGTCGCGCCATAGTTGACGTGTGTGGCTTCTTACCATTGATACTGATAAGTTGATAATTGGCTTGTTAACTGAATCCGGGCCGTCGGTAAACAGATCATTTGCGTACCTATCGACCTCGTTCTCGATGATAATGCGTTTGATATGGATGCAAAGTGGCGGGGTGAGTTCGGGTGTGTGGTTAAGTAAGGCACGGACGTTGCTTAGAGGAAGAAGAGGCAGAGGCAGAAAAGAGCGAGGAGGAAGAGGAGAAGGAGGAGAAGCCTGAAGATCCTGTCAAGCCCAAGAAAGCTGTGGGGGTCAAACGAGAGTTGGAGGACAAAACCGCACAGCCAAAGAAACGAGCAAGGAGATAGTTAGTAGTCTTTGACTTTGATGTAATGAACGTCAAAGCGGAAGCACGACCTTGCCTCATCGGTGCATAACACCCTACGAAGGGAAGACAAGTGAGTTCCACTGCTCGAAGAGTCCTCATAGTTTCTCTGTTTTATCCATCGTTAGCTTCCATTTGGAGACACAAACCCTCCGAGAACTCTCCTGCCCTCTGCGTTCAATCATCTGACAACCTTTCTGGCGCTCCGGCAGCCGAGGCAGCAATGCCCAACATCCGTGTCATACCACTCAATTGGTGGTCAGACAAGGGGGCTCAAGTCGTTACGTGTGTCAAGCTCAAATATGTACAACAGCCTATCGGGAAGCGGGCCGCGGCCGGACGGAGTAGCAGCGATATCATTCGGCCGTCGAAGAGGATCATCTATGATGCTTCGGAAGCGGTCCTGTCGTTCTTGTCGGAACAGGTGTTTACGTGCGTAAACGAGGTCCTCGAAGAATGGGCGAGGGTGTCCAAGCTGGTGGTGATTGCTCGAGAAGGTGAGGCGCTTGTGCTCGTCTTGGAGAATGACCCGTTTGCTAACAAAGGTTTTTGTTGCAGTTGCCCAGATGGCAAAAATAAAGAGATGACGAGATGTCCGACTCCTTTCGTTCGATCTTCAGACCGTTGAATTTTCCTACTCTTTGGCAAGTCATTCTCGTCCTTTTTGTGTCTTCTATGTATATCCTAATGTTCAACGTTTATCGGGCACACATGACTATACGGTACAGACCAACTCTCTCCTACGGGCGGTTCGTTTGACCTTCGTTTCTCACGTTGCTCTCCATTACTTGCGCCTTCCAATGCGGATACCCTCGCGCCGCCTCCCCGATCACATCCATAGTACGGGCCCATCTACGATCGAACTCGCATGAAGAAGCTGAACCATACCTCCGCCAGATCCTTCGGCACGGCCCCCTTGCACCATCACTTCATCGTCTTGTAGGACTTCTTCGAGACACTTTACCCATCGCCGTCGAGCTTGATCGCCTCGCTGCGGCCTGCAGGTACGAGAGAGGAGCGGGTGTCGATCGGCCATGGGAGGGGCAAGCAGGTCAAGTTTGCTGAAGAACCGTGGTTTGATACGGTCGTCAAGGGTATGGGATGGTGGCGGGTGTATGGCAAGCTTCGGTATGTGTTTCTTTTTCCTCTTCCTCCTGATTCCCTTCCCAAAACATTGCACATGCATTGCTCATACCATGCTCTGTTTCGTTTTCCAGACACATGCTCGATTTGAGATTAACAACCAGAAAGCGAATCGCTATTCTGGATGCCTCGTATTTGCTAATACAACCACAACAAAATTGCATGCAAACTCTACTACTGTATCCAGTCAGATATATAGACCAAGGGTATGGAGTTTAAGACATACCAAACTTGAGCTATACTCCTTGATCTTGTCCAATGCCTCTTGTGCTGTGGGTGCAGTTGAACCTTGCATCCACCTGCCCAGGTCTTTCAACTGTGATGAAATATCCAATGCTTTGCAGTCGATAATCAGCCCTCCAACACCCCATATATCGACTTCTGTACCATGTCCATCAACAAAAACACGGGGGGAGTGAGTGCTCTGTTTGAAGTGGGGTTCAGCTGTTCCAGGGGCTAAGACTGCATCCTCCCAGTCAATGATAAACCACTTGAGTTGATCCCCAAGGCACTGAATGACATTTGGCCAGCGGATATCTCGGTGAAGAATTGATGGTTCCTCATGAAGAACCTTTTCCAAGTCAGTAATTCATTTCTGGAAGTCACTACCTACTCACCTTAAGTGCTTCTAATACACATATTATAGCACTCAACAATTGTTCCTCAGATGTTGGTGTTTCAGCAAGCCCTCGTGGGAAAAGGATAAGTGAGGTGTCGAAGCGATGTTCGAGGGAATCAACATGTGGAACTTGCCTCTTCTTGAGGAGTTCATATGTACTCTGGAGGCACTGTACTCGCACATGCTTGTCTGCACAAGTGTAGGACTTGACAATCTGGTGACCTGCAATCTCAACAGTCCCATTCTCCTGCAATGGATTTAGAAGTTAGACCATAAAAATCCCACATATGAGCAGTGAAGGAACCTTGTTAATTTCACAAATTCGGCATCAGGGGATCGAACTAGGTTGGCCAGGAGTTCAAAGAGCCCCACAAGGTTAATCAAGTGGCAGATATTCTTGATTCGGTCTGCTTTGAGTCTTAGATCTACTGACACAATATCACACACGAATGGGTGACTTTGACCCTGCAGTGGAGGGCAAATTGCCACCAGAGTGAGGCAAGGTCCTATTGCATAGTAACCTGTCAAAGCGGCAATGAGAAATATAGATCGAAGCAACCTCTACCACCTTACCAAGAACATAGGGTGCAGGATCATAGGCCCATGCAAGTTTATCTGCAAGCTCTTGCTTTGGATCAGCAAGACTCTCAGGAGCCTTCTCCTCTCCCCGGAATAGGCAAAGGTTGCTCACAAGGAAGGCATAATCTGGGCGGCAGCGCATCGTGGCTGTGTGCTCATTGCTATTACGCGTGCTCCGTCCGGTCGGAAGAAGAAGTTCCAGAACTCCACGAATGTTATCATCCCAGAAGTGGACAAAGGCTCGTCCAGTTCCGCCATACGGAGGGCTGGTTGCAACGACCCAGAAGATTCTGTCGAGTGGCGTACCACCCTGGCCAAGCCGGAAGAGAAGTCGAACATCATCAGCCGTACAGACATCGTGTAGCTCCAATGAGGAGGAGACAAGCCCATTGAAGAAATTGTCCGAGATCGGTATTTTGTCACCATCCGAGAGCGGACGGTCTACAATACTGGCCAGTTCGTCTATGGTCGGTAATCCGGCCTGCAGGTGCCTGGACCGCCATCGCGCAATTAAAACTGTATCGTCTAAGGTAGTCAATTTGGGGGACATGTCCGACTGGAATCGGTATGACCTACTTTCTGTTGCGACTAATCAGTGCCTCCTCTACTTCAAACGTTACATTATGCACTCACCGGGAATAGTTTTCCTGCGCTTCGGTTGTTCCAGATCACTCGATGGGGAATGGTGTCGCATTTGACGTTTTACGCCTGGTTCTATTCGTCAGAAGGGTAACAGGATACCACGATAAGCGTACCAAGATTGGGTGAAGGATTTGCGATAAATACATGGACGTCTGCTGTGAGATCAGGCCAGTACGCTCCAACACTTGATGTGGGAGGGGGCCGCTCCTCTCCTTCTAAGCTCGCAACTGTGAGCTGTCGGGCCTCGTGTAAGGACTTGTAAATTCTCCATATCTTTATGGACGCTGCATCAACGTTGTGGAGCGTGGAGGAAAACTCGGCTTTGATGGCTTTCTTCAGATCGTCCACGTCGTCCTTGTCGTTGACCTGGACCTTCAAGGGGTCTTCCAAGCCTTCCACGATGCACCACAGCTTCATGGTGACACGTTCCTTGTCCACCACTGGTCGTCGCCTTGCAGATTCGTTGTGCCCGCAGTTGCGACCGTGACGTCCGAGTCATTCCTTCGAAAGTGCACTCGCAACGGTACTTCGCCACCTGCTTGGTCAGCAAAGTCAAGGAACCTCCCGTCGGGATTCTCCGAGACGACCTAACAAACGCGACCGTAAACCTACATGCCAGCGCGTTCGTTTTCCTAGTTATCGTGACCTACCCCAGAGATACGCCCCTGCGATTACGCGGAGAACTGTTCCAGGGCGGGGTAGTGGGTCCATGTGATACTCCACGCTTGCCACTGAGCTGGCTACGCAACACGTTTCCTCCGTTGGTCCGACGGAGAACAGTGGTTTCAGTTGTTATGTATTCGCTGCAACGCAGGTGACGGTTAGAGTGCGCACAGCTCCGCAGCCACCCATTCGTGGAGTACTGACAGTTACCGATGAGATCTGGATCCGAGATGAGATGTCACGGCAGTTATCACGAGGAATCAATTAATCATGACGAAGCTCAATGCACTACTGAGGCTGTACTAATCTCGTGCGCGAGCTCCAGAGTTTGTCGACAACTTGAACCTGCAGACTGCTGGCCGCACGTAACTTACTGGGGCCGCTGTCGCCATGAATTAGCCACGTTTAATCGGCCTCCTAGGGAACGGGTTATATTAGGGCTCGTGTACAGGTATGTCGAGTTATTGCCGACGACCTAGTTCGTACTTTTTCAAGTTATTGCGATTCAATTCAGTTTTGCGCAACGTCGTTCAACGGGACAGATATAATTTCCATAGGGCAAATCGAGGCAAGAGAAGAAAGTAACGTTACGCCTTGTCTAACCCAGATGTCCTGGGCAATCACCAACTTTGGCTCGTCCTTCTTACTTGTTAGGTTCGTAAAGAGAGACGTGGAGCGCACAGACACGAATAGTGATGCATATTGTAATACATGGATGTGAATTTGAAGTACTTTCCCGGCTGGAGGACTCATTCCTCCTCCTTTCGTTGTATCCTTGCAAAATTGGTCGAATGTGAAGTGCCCTTTGCGAAGTTATGTCCTCGGCCTTATCGATTCTGATCGTATCATTCCATGTCAACACTGTCAGCGTACATGCACTTGAGCTATGTCCAGGACCGCGGTCAGCGTCTGCATATGTCAGAGATGGCATCGGGGCTCACCTCGCTAAGGAACGAGCGGAGATCAATACAATCCAGGAATGAACCAATACTTGGTAGCCGCCGCGTAAGCGTCCCACTCTGAACCAAATAGCTTTTGAAGTTCCCTGTCCTCGGCAATGGCACGACTGACGGCCACCGAAAGCGACCACGTCCACCACGCAGTGCACAGGAACAATGATCCGACGGGTCCGAGGACGCTGCACTCCACCACCAAGCTCCCGGCGGTTAACTGCGAGAACGCGACGCCGACGACGATGAGCAGGGAGCCGGTGTATGATGGGTGCCGAACGTAGCGGTAGGATCCGGACGTCACCAGCTTGTGATCAGGGACGATACTGAGGTCAAAGGTGAAGAACCGGCCGAGTTCTCGGAAACATTGGACACGGATGAGCATCCCAACGACGGTCATAAGTACGCCCATCAGAAACACGGGCGTGACTAGGTGAAATCGAGAGGTTGGGCATGTGGCTGTATCCAAGTGGGCGGATAGCGAAGGCGAAAGGGTTGCGCCAAAATAGTGGTTGAGTGCATAAACAACTTCGAATACAGCGATACACCACAAAAGCACGTTGTGAAGCTGTGATCGCCTTGAGGATTGGTCCAACAAACAAATAAAACGCAGAATTACCTTGAAGATCGAGGGGGCTACTTGCAATATATATGGCTCCTCGGTGTGGTAGCGTCCTTTCTCAGGCGTCTTGTTAGGCGGCAAAAATGCCCGATGAGTGCTCAATGCCTGAACGAGGACGAGGGTAGCGCGAATCAAGGGAAACATGGCGAGGAGCAGCTGAGGGTGTCAAGTGAGCGGTACTGCATAGGTGGTCAGGTCCACAGCCCTTTTATGTGACCTCGGAGAGAACACAAGTACGGCACCACGTTTTTGGGACGGAAGACGGACGGGATATGATCGACGCCCGTACCTCCCCGTGTTTACTAGCCCCCGGGTACCCACACCCGTCATGATCCGAATTTCCTTGACTCGCAAATCATTTTGGGTTACTTGGTACCCCCAAACCCATCGCAGGTATCAGAGGAAAAAGAAGATAAGAGAGCCACGAGCTTAGAAAACCCATCTTCGGATGTGACCTTGATCGGGTGTGCCACCGCAGTAGTTCCAAGCATATGCATATGGAGTTCGTGATAGACTACCTGTGACACTGACGTCATGGACACAAGGGATTTCGGGGGTACAAAGACGCTCTGCGTTCGTCCGCGGACAGAATGACATCAAGAGGCAGTCTTGTGGGCTACTGGGACCGGAGAATCCAGAGCGCACAAGGACCGTGTGAGCCGTTCGGGATGGAAACGCCGTCCAACACAGGTCAGTGGTTGAAAGAGCACACGGAGAGTTCTGTTTCAAATCGCAACAGCTCCAAATACACCGCTCGTCCTATCATGGTTATCACGGTGCGAATGTCGACTGTCGCATGTCATCGCCACCTAGACAGAAAAACGCTCATCACCTGATTATCCCGAGGAATCAGTAGGAGCTTATCGACCAGTAGATCGAACCGTAGGTTGGCGAACGTGCATGCTCTGGGTCCCATGATCGAGTTTCTTTGACCCTAGCTATTGGCACTAGGTGACTTGAACGAGGTAGCGGGAATCCACTCGATGGCGACGAACGGTAGGCGTCGGTAGCAAAATTGGAGTGATGATGGTTTGAATCAGCCACTGGCGTGTGGTACACAATGTGACTCGCACCAACAACATGTAAACACCAATGTACTTCCGAAGGCTTGTCTCCCCTTCTGCCATTCAACGACGATGTCCACAACCGTGGAAGCAGACTGGTCCCCCTCGTCCTGGAGGTCAAAACATGCCGCCCAGGTGGGAAAACATCAACTGAATCTCAGTGGAAAGCGGCCACAGCGCTCAATTCTGCGTTTGTCCTTCACAGACGGTAAACTACCCAGACTCGGAACGCCTCTCCAGGTTTGCTCCATTTTTCGTGGTCTGTACATTCCATCATCAGATAACAGCGTGCTAGCGAAAATCAAGACACTGCCTCCTCTCGTGACGCCATCCGAGGTTTTTTTCCCGTTATTTTGGTCAAGTCAGCCGGGGACGCTAATAGTCCTGAATTGTCAGATCGAGCGATTGCGGTTCCAACTGGCAGCAGTCCAACGAAATGAAGCTTTTCTTCTTCATGCAGGAGACTGTGCAGAGAGCTTCGATGCCTGTACGCAAGTGCGTGTCGTCATGTTCGTTCCTGAATGCACAAGGTTCCTGACACGTCGAGACAGCAAAACATATCTGCAAAAATCGGATTGATCCTCTCCTTTTCCCTCATACTGATTTGGGGTGGCCGTCTGCCCGTGGTGTGTCAGAGACTGATTATCACAATTCTCCGCGATAGTCATTCTCATCGGATGCTCACAGGTACGCATCGGCCGTATTGCGGGTCAATACGCCAAGCCAAGGAGTAGCGGTACAGAACGTATCGGGGATAAAGAAGTTCTCACTTTTCGGTGCGTCAAGCTCTCCTGAGCGGGCAGACCGTTCATTCTGAATGTTTATTTAGGGGCGACAACGTCAACGGGTGTGTCTTCCTTATCTCTGAACATCGCCTCTGTCCTGTCCTCAAATCATGTGTCTGTCAGATTGGACCCGAATGACAGAACACCGGACCCCCAGCGTTTGCTCAGGTCAGGGTTGACACGTGGTCATTGTGCTGTCTGTCTCATATGCGGTAGTGCCTATTTCCACTCGACAGCGACCCTGAACTATCTTCGCGGCCTGCTTACTTCGGGATTTGCTTCCCTGCATCATCCGCGGGATTGGTCGCTTTCTCATGTTCGCTCGCCTTCCCTTCGGTTGGTACCACGGACCATTTTAACCTGTGCACTGATGGGCATTGACATTTCGTAAAATATATAGAAGTGAATTTGAGAAAATTATAGAAGGTCTTTCCGATGCGTTAGATTTTAGCCGCACAATCGGTGTCGATTCAGGCCAAGGGAGTGTGCCATTTGAACGTGGCGGCGGCCGGGGTGTGCTTGGCGAAGTAGATTTCTACACCAGGTCCGTCGAACGATGTTACGCCGACGTCATGCTTGATATTGACATTTTTGGGGCAAGTCATGAGGGCCTCATGCTTGACTATGAACAAGCACTCACCCGTGAGTTCCCGCTTGGAGAGTCGCCATCTGGACCATCGCAAGAAACAGGCTATTATAATACGTCTGCACACTTTTTGTGGATCGGTGATCGCACTAGACAACTTGATGGTGCACATGTCGAGTATTTCCGCGGCATCCGCAACCCGATCGGAATCAAGGTTGGCCCAACCCTGGGTAACGAAGAGCTGACCCATTTGCTCGAAGGTGAGGGGTGCCATCCATTTGGTCCACCGAGTTCATAACCATCATCCACCCTTTCCCCCCTTTCTGCGTACCCAAGTCGTCAACCCCAACAAGGAACCCGGTCGCGTCACGCTGATCACACGTTATGGCGCTGGGAAGGCAAGTTGTTCCCGCTTGACTCTCCATGGTATTCTTATGTAACACCGTTTCTGGCCCCCTTGTTATTCGCTGTATTCAGATAGAGAACCATCTTCCAGGTCACATCCAAACCGTCCAAGCATCCGGGCATCCGGTCGTCTGGGTGTGCGACCCTATGCATGGCAAGTGCGTTGTTCATAGCCCCCCTCTCCCCTTGTCCCGAGGCTGACAGGGGCTGTGGTCGAACCTGCAGCACGCTCACGTCTGGAACGGGTCTCAAGACGCGCCATTTCGGGACGATCATCAGCGAACTGACGTCCTGCATCAATATCCACACCACCTGTGGTTCTCGCCTGGGCGGCGTCAGCCTCGAATTCACGGGCGAACTCAACGACGCAGGGTTCAGCGTCACCGAGTGTCTCGGTGGTAGTATGGGGCTCAGCGAGGAGGAACTCGGGTTGAGATACCAAGTACGTCACTTGTTTGCCCTTGTTTTTCTTTTTTATAGCCGACGCCTTTCCTGATCCTTGGCATCAGTCTTTCTGCGATCCTAGACTTAATTTCGAGCAGTCGTTGGGTGAGTGACGGAAATGAATGAATTGTCCCAGACCTTGTCAATTCGCTCACGCGCACTCGCATTCTTACAGACGTTGCTTTCTTGGTGTCCAATTACTTTAAAGAAGCACGTCGTGGAACAACCGGGGAAAACAACATCTACACTGCGCTCGGAGGGAGGAAATGACTGTCTTTGGCATATACGGAATGGCGAACGTCGTTTGGCATTGTTACACGTGTTGTATGTATGCGCGTCTCGTAGGATGGAAACGAAAGAGAAAAGACCAAGAAGTACCCTCTAACAAGAACATTGGGCCACCATGCGGTGCTTCTTCCTTTTTCACGAGAGATCAAACCCTGCACCCGATGAAATCGCCTGGAGCAACTTTTCTCGGAGTACTTTCTCACTCTTGTACCTCGGAAGCTGGACAAGGGCGTATGCAGTCAGCGCGAACAAGGCGAAAGTGAGAGCCGAGGCGAAATTGGTCTTCACCTTCAATAGGTTGACACATGTGCTCGACGTAGGTAAGCGATGCTCATCGCTCCCGGCTTCCCGAATCGCAAAGTACGGGTTCAATTGCTTGAATCCGCTGTGTGCGTCCCCCGTCAGCAACCCGTCAACGATCCGCACACGACCGTTACCACTCACAGCAGCGGTGGTCGACTGCAGCTCGTGACAAAACGTAAAAATGCCCGCCTCTGCTCTTGGTCGAAGCTCTCCAGGACCTAGTGAGAGGTAGAAAGGGTGTTATTTTTATCCACGTTCTTCCAGAAAGAACAGATTTTTCTCTCTCCCCGTTCTGAAACGTACCGTCCAAAATGTTTGGATGGTCGGTTCCTCGTTGTCATAGAGCCCGCCATAATTGGTGTGTTGTCTCAAATCGTCCAGGTCTACGGGGGCGTTCACGCCGCCCAGAAGAATTTGCAACTCTTGTTGATTGAACATGCTAAACGGAGCGACCGGTCAGCCCGCTCCTCCCGTCTATTAATAACGACGATGTAGTCTCGGAAACGCACCGGAGCCATTTTGGGTCTATCATTTCCGAAAGACCTTCGAAAAACGCTTCGCTCTGTAGCTTTATCTGCTTGCTCAGCTTGTAGTGGGAAATCCGGTATATGTATTCGAGCCTGTTTTCTCGCGTCACGGGCACGTTGCTTCCGTTGGGGATAAGGTCGATGGCTTTCGCGACCCCGAATTCTATATTGAATCAGTGGGGGGAACTCGGTTGCGAAAGAAACATATTTGGAGCATGCAATACCCACCTTCGATGGCAACAGTGAAATTCAGTGACAAATCCTCCATATTGCCTGTGTAATTCTTGAGGAAGACGAGTCCCTGGTAAAGATCGGGATCCAGAGACGCAAGATCATTGAGGAAGCTTTGCTTTCCGAGCCACTGCAGTGATCGTCAACCTACTTGCTCGTGAGGAGGAAGACATCCATTCAAAATCTCACCTTCGCAAGGAAAAATACAGCAAACGCTACTTCAACCAGAATACCTTCGTAAAGTGCCTTCCCCAGAATGCGACCGATGAATCGATACCAGTTGAGGCTGTGTGCTGGACGACAGGGTAAAGGGAACAAGAGCGTGAACATTCCAAGGACTGAACAATGTACTGATGACCGAGGACTTACGCTCAGTAGCATATGCATGAGGATTGGGATAAATCTCGTTTTTCTTGTTTGCAAGCCACAGTCCGCGGTCCGTATCGAAGACTTCCTTGCACAAGGAGGTGAAGAACTCCTTGAATACCCCTCCACCGTCGATGCCAGCCCTTGATCATAACACGGTCACCAGACCGAACGTAAAGATCTCTCAAAGGGAATGCAACTCACTCTGGTTCCCCGAATTGATCGATAAAGGTGATGCTAATCGGAGCTCGAAGATCCACGTCCGAGAGCCGATCGTATCCATCCTGGGCGATGCTAGTTCGCCTGATAGATACCTCCATCCTGCCTCTCGGCGCAAGGTGGTCGAAACCTCTATTCATTGTGTCACTTTGCACAAATCGACGGAAAATGAGCACCCGGGTTTCAAATGGTATAGCAAACGGAATGTTGTTGAGTACCCCTAATCGCGGAGACAACCGAGGAAAATGGGCCAACTGGCGACGTGAGTTGGAGCGAGGGACTACCGAGTCATCGACCTGTTGTTCCTCATACCTGGAAGAACACAATTGGGTTTGATGGAGAACATATCCGGGAGTGGCACGTACACAGCTGCCTCTACAAACGAGTTCATATCAATTTGAGAGTTCACATGCCAATGGTCTTCGGGCATGAACGGTCTTCGGGAGCTATGGAAGAGGAATCAGCTGTGCTTACGTAAAACAAACACATCGACCGCACTCTCGTGCATGGATTCCTTGTAAGCACTCGGTTATCCTGTCGCGTACGCCCTCCCAAGAAAGGCTGAGCCCAGGGGCCGTCGAGTCCTGGACTTTTGCTTGGTCCTCCCTCCAGTACAACGTAAAGGCGATGTTGAAGAGGGTCCGGGATAATGGAATGAGCTCATTGAGAGTGAGTGTAGTTCGAGAACCGGAGAAGAACTCGTCATCGCCCATTGTACGGAGTGATTGTGTATATAAGTCGGCAAGGAGAAGCAAGGGCGGCCAGAATGACGCAAGAGAGGGATCTAAAATCGATCAATGCCAAGTGGTTAGAAGACACTTTGGATACATACCCATGAGTGACGAAAGATTCTCGTCACGACCAAGGGGTGATGCTCGGACGTATTCCCGGTATATTTCGCGCACGAGACCTCCGCCACCATACAAGAGTAGGGTGGTAAGCACCTTGTCCTTTCTGGAGGGCCAGACGAGGTTAAGGGTCAGGAGCATTGAAACCAAGTCTGAGAGTAATTCCGGATGCTGTTGCGCAGGTTTCAAAAGAGAATTTATGTGGGTCGGAGAAGGTAACATTTGCAGGCGCTTCCGGGTCCGTGAGTCGAGGAGAGGAAGAGCGAATTTCGAGGCGATGATATTAGCGGGGTGTTCGGAATCCGAGTCGCTATCAGCTGCCCACGATGTTGGAGATGTTTGAGAGTCCTGGGGTAGTGGGGGTTCTAAAGCGTGGGGTGGTAAGACGTTGAACAAAGCAGAAAGGAGTTGTAGGTAAGCTTTCAGCGATGATACAGGGAGAGTGGTATATCGCGGAGAGATAAACGCCAGGAGATTTGCAACAATGTTGATCTGCGACGATGTGGAGGTTACAGAAATGATGTCGGGGATACATGATGATAGTACACGCAGATGCGCGAGAGGAAGCTGTCCAGATAGCTCTGAGAGTGACGTAAGAGGAATGCGATAAGGAAGCAAGGGAAGTGTAAAGATGTGCGAGACCAAACCGGAGAAGGAGCGGGCAAATAACTCAGACGATGACGAAAAGTTGGTGAGCGGAAGATACAAAAGTTTCACCAGATAAGGAAGCGATGGATTGTTCTTGGACTCAGGTACCTGTGGAGAGGTGAATTATCAGAGCTAGGAGGGGTGAAGGTGACAGACAATTGTCGTTATAGCACGTCCAAGGTATTGGTAGACATCGTTCTGCACGAGCCATTGTGATATGCGCAGTGACAAGTCATTCCCGGATGGACCGAGATGCTTTGTAGCGAATGACGGATCCATAAGTTTGCACAAGACCTGGAGATGTGGCACAGAAGAGGGAACACTGAAAGACCATTAAGCCATACAGCGCCTATGCCATACAATAGACACACTCACCCTGCTCTGCTTGATATGGATTGGAGTAAGAGAACAGCGACGCGACACAGAAGAGTTATCCAATGATCGCGATCAGGGCCCTGCACAGGTCCAAACAACAGCGCTATAGCGCTCAAGGATGAAAAGACGAGACACACTGCAGAAGAGAATAGTCCTACCATCGTCCTGAGATATTCTCTCAGACCACATGCTGAGAAGTTCTTCATCCTGTCCAACGAGGACAAGACATCGCATGGCCGTGAGGCCAGTGACCTGTTCTTGGAATACCCGACGCAACTGCTGTCGGACGCGCCGAGCTTCGCATGCGCCGCGCCACCATGCCTGAATTCGGATCGCACTCTCTTCTCGTTTGCGCTGCGCTTCCCGCTCCGTTCTTCGAGCTCGTGCTTTGTCTAAGATCGCCGCCTGGGTTGATACAGAGGTCGACCCTCCTAAGTTGATCTCACGCCGCCTGCGATCATCGCCAAATATCGGAAGCATTTCAAGAACACCTATTCGTCGATACGTAGCCGTGAGCAGTTGTCTTTCAAGAGCGGTGGTGAGCGACAGAAAGAAAGCGAGATTCGAGCCCGCCACGACTTGTGTATCACTCAGCGGTTATGTAACCCTAACCCTACTATAGGTGCTGTTTCATAAGCATTATGTGTTGTCGGGATGGCCCGGGACGTCACGCGTCACGGGCTCACGTTTTGTCGTCTCAATGACTCGGAACCTTGGGGTATGCCAGTACAACATAAAAAGACAAGACTCAGTGCTATCTCGTCATTTGTGCTTCGTTACGAGGATTGAGCCCGGTCTGTTGCTTTATTTCCACAATTCTCGGCTCAATATTCATTCGTCTTGAAGTTGCACATTCCATGTGCTATTCAAGCCAACGTCGTATTAACATTTGAAGTTACGTTTCGGATGCGCAAGGGAGCTGTAATCCAGAGTCCGTTGCTTCCCACATACTTGTCGGTATCCCAGACCGGGAATTAGGCGTCTGAACGACAGGCCGCGAACTATTCGACACGGCAAGCCACGAGACAATCATGTAGTTTTTCTTTGGCACCTGTGTCCTTATCGTGTGACCTGCGAACTCAAAGCTCCACGGTTTCAGAGTATGTTGTTGGTATTTCGACTAACCAGTCCGGCGGTGGTTGTGCAGCTGAAGGCTGCGTGCATTTGGTTTATGGTGAGAAGAATAACGAAGCCAGGTGGGCGGCCGCTCACAACGTTTTCATGCTCTTAGGTCACGGTGCTCCTCTCGGCCATCTAACACATGCTCGCGTGACCAGGGTCCGTCCGAGTCCCCTATCTCACATTCAATTCCCAGCCCCGCCCTGATTCCGCCAGACGGTCTATGCTGGTTGACGACTATGCTACTTGGGCTATCATGATGGTGCTAGATGGATTCCGCATGTCCCCTTGGCTATAGGTATTGCGCAGGAGGATCATCGAGCACACTTTAGGACTGATAAATATGCATGCACCCGCCCAACCTGCCGAGCTCACGCATCACCAAAGAACAAACATACCATCATCCACAAACCCGATGAAGCCATTCACGTTGCGACCTTCGTCACTGCACCGATTCGCTGGGAGAACAACCTTCGGCCTGGTGAGCGCTGGGCGACGCACCTACGCGCTCTCCTGCTCTACTCCAAGCACGCTGGGCGGGAGGTTGTCTATCTGTCGCGCGCGATCCGTCCAGATGAGTCTTGCGAGATGGGTGCAACAGCCTGTGCAGCGACGCCTGTCCTGACGGGGTGAGAAGACGTGGGAGTGCCATTCAACCTGTCATGGCCAGGACTGTCGATCCTGTGTTGTATGTATGACGGTGGTATGCACAGGCGATAAAGTCACAAACAACATTAATATTGTGGATTCAACGTTCACATTTCAATCCCCATCAATCCATGTGCCTGCCGCTCGGGCTGATGCGTACGTATCATGATGGAGTGGATGAAGTTATTGATCACGTCACTGAAGTCACGGTTTGGCACGTTGCCGATCAGTGAGGTCTCGAATGGGTGGGCAGGGAGTTGCCAAACACTGTGTTCATGCGTTAGCTGTGACGGTGCCCAAGCGGAGCGTCCACCCAGCATTCAAACACGAATCTTGAACACGGCCGGGGCCCGAGTCGCAGAGATGGCAGACCACTGGCACGTGTATAATCCTCCGTGTGCGCAGTTAACCCCATTAACCCCCGTACGCCCTGCAGGCAATGTTGGCGCTACACTGGCACTTGGCACTTCCCCTGAGATGCACATCAAGCGCTGAAATCACGTACTATTCTTGCAAGACATCTACGGCGCATCAGATCCCGGATCCCACAATATTCGCTGCTGCGCTTCTCCGCTGCCCCTGGCCCTCAAAGCTATCGCAATCCGTTTCAAGAGTCCGCTCGCAAGGAGTCAAAAAATACAAATGTGTTGTATGATCACTCCCATTCTTTGGCAGGAAATCGTACGGTCTCCGAAACCATGCTCGCTTCGAGTTCATTTTCAGGTGACATCTGCTCTGGGCCGGCAAGAAATGCTTGCCGTTTCTACCTCCGACGCGTTTAGACGCTTTCGCGCTGTAGAGAAAACTCCGTCCATCCATCATGATGTGAGTGCAGGTAACTTACGTTCTTTGCTTACCTTTCAAGGGGTATTTAAGTCCGGTAAATGCACCATCCCGACCCGTAATCGGTGCTTAATGCAAGGTCACACCATGTAGGCGCAATTGGATGGGCGCGGGCGCTCCGAGCGCTTCAATTCACGCACGTTTTCAGCAGCTGCAGGGGCCTCGCGGTGAAACTCCTATATCTATTCATGTCCGAACACTGGCACGAGTCCATCAAGGCGACCTCGGTGACAGTTCGCGGGCGCTGCTACATATTCCTCGTTCTAGTATTCTATACCTTTTTCAAACGGCTCCTGACGGATCGATGTCAGCATATTGCGATGCTACCCGGTGCTGATTTCCTTGATAACCACTCTGTCTGAGATCTGAGATCCTGTATATCTTTGTGTGCGGCCATATAGACATTCGATTATAGCCGCGACTTTCAGCGTAGCAGGTGAGACCATGCCAGTCAGCAACCAAGACGTACCTTTCATTCCTGTAAGTCCCTCCCCCGCTCCAAAGTCCTGCTGCTCCATGACCATTATGCTGCAGGCCCGCCGCAAGATTCAACCCCCCACTAAGATCCTTTATCATCACGAAGACGGCCTGAGGACATATCTGTGGTACATCACCGAAGACGAATACCTCAGACTCAATCAAATCTTCGTCGGCCACGATTTCCAGGTGACGGGTATGGGTGGGACAAAAGTGTTGGGACTTCCAGTCCCATGTGAAGGTTGTGGCAAGTATACGGAATTTATTGACTGGTAGGCCATTTTCTGGAGTCTATACTCTTGTTTTTTTGGAGATGCTAACTGGCGAATACACATCAGGGTATGGACAGCACTTCGACGAGGAGTCCACACGCGCCAGTTCTTGTTCAGTGCGCTCAGGAACGGGCGCCAAGGCGCGGAGACGATGCACGACGTGTATTGCTCAGAATGCGGCTTGCTCACACCTGTCCGTTCGAGAAATAATGCAGAGGGCGGTGCAGAGGCACCGACCATCGAACTCGCTAAAGTGTGTATTATGATTGAGATCAGAGATGGTAGTGTATATTCATACTTGATGTCGAAGCCTCTCGATCGTTCCAAGTACGATTTGATGCCAGAACAACTTGTGTTCAAGTCGGCGTTCGCAGGTCAGCAAGCAGACTCGAAGGTAAGGTCAGATTCGGTTCCTACCGCTTCCTTCGTTGACCCGAAGTGCATCCATGTATTTTGTAGGTTGTAACATGGGGCACGTGGTGGTTGGATAACACGGGGAGCGCAGCTGCCTACCGTGCTCGGATCGCGAAGGAAAAGGCAGAGACTAAGCTCGAGGCTGAAAGAGGCACAACAGAAACAACTAGCACGGCTCTGTAACACAGTATACATTTGCCTCCTATGATTCGGTGTCATGCAAGTGAGGTATTGATGCAACCCAAGGAATCGTTTCTTAGCTTCACAACTCAGCGCCTGGAGCCACTGCAACTACTAAGCCCACACCACACCGTGTTTGCTGCGCAACGGTCTCGGGTTCTGCTATCAGTAGCTTCCTATCCGATAACATCCGGCCCTCTTTTCTTCGTGGATGCCGGTAGTGGCTCTACTGTGCATTCCAATCAGTCAGGGCAGTCCTAAGAACATGAGGCAACTGGTAAATACCATTTACAGGTGCTGTATGGAATCCTAGGGAGGAGATCAAATATCAGTGCGTATTCACTGGATCAAAAGAAGTTTAGGGAATATCTTGGGCCATCCAAAATCCAACCAACTATTGCGGGTTCAATTTGGCGCACGAGATGACAGGGGATTGATTCGTCAGCGCTTCAGCTCGCAAATTGAAGTAACCGATTAGGTCTTACTCTGAGCCAACGTTTTAAGGTTCTTTGAGTCATATCAGGTGTAGAGTTAGTTCTAGAGTGACTGATCCGGTACTACGGTAATGTTCACAATGCACGTCGCAAAAGAGGTCATGGGAAGAATTCCACGGCGAGCTTCCAATCGCGCTGGAACCTTGTTAATCATCCTGACCCACGATGGTAAATTTGATGCGCTCATGGATGCGCCAGGGCCTGTCAGAGAGGTAGAATGATAACAGTGCTTTCTGAGCGTCTCTTCCAGGAACTGGATCCATCGCGGTGGGAGTTCGCAGTAATTAGCTTAGTCATCGGTGCGTGGCACGTGGCACCACTACTCATGTGACGCTATAGGAGTTTATTTATTCCTGTTTACGATCTACAGAGGTAACTTGAACCATCAAGTTGGACAGGTTCGTTGAATGGATACAACCATGGTGAGGGATGTTATTTTACCTATCGACCCTAAACGTCAGGCCTTTCCATTTCTGGAACCCACGTACGAGACCCGCCTGGCATATGTACTCAGTGACGGTCCTGTCATTATGATGATCCCCTTTTTTTCGGAACCAACCGACACATCCTTGTTTATTCATTCAAATCAGCGCTCACTGCCAGGCACTTATCCAGCGGTGAACAATTCCATCAGGATGCGTGCTGATTGCGTGAGCGCTCGATATCCTTCCACGAAATTACAGGTGCGTCGGCGGCGGTTTCGTGTTGTTCCTGGCATAACTTGTATCTTCCCCATTCGTCGGGTCCATACTTTAGCGGAATACCTAACAACCGCCACCGAGTCCGGATGGGAATTGAACGCCATCTGAGAGGTTCTTGGATCGGGCGCCACTACGAGAGATACTCAGCTCACGAGTGTCTCCACAGGAACCAGCTGGCGCTCCGTGTGGGGGAACCAAATATCACCCCGTCAGCACGCCTGTCACGCCTGGCGCAGATCAAACGGTACTGCGGGCACAGCAGACGGAGTAGAATCTGAGTGCGTGCATGAGGCCATGATACCTCTTTTCTATGGTCCTTTGCCCGTTAAACCTACCCACAACTTCAAACCGCTTCGAACCAACGTGAGGTCACATCACCTCGCGGTTTATCTATCTACTTACCCATCCTTGATCCCCCGCGGTTGATTAGCATCCTTGTATCGTGAGTTTCATTTCTTCACATCTCAGAAGGTTTGATGTCGCAAATGCGTTACACAGCACATTTAAATAGGGTCCTTGCATATTCCAAACTTAGCGATCAAATGTCATTCAGGAACAATACCTCCAATTGCGGAAAGAAACAATGACATGACTACGCTCCATCAAACGAACAGGTCGAAGCTCAATGCAGACCCGGTCAGGATCGGAGGATGAGTGTCACCGGCCATAGCCATCTGGACAGATGTGATGGTTTATTTGCTCTACGAAAGGTATAAGAATGGGTTCAGAGACGGCGTAACAACAACAGCATCGTCTCTGTCTCTTACTTGCTATATCACAATGTCGACCTCTGAAAACATCATTGTATGTATCAGCTATTGCGGAAACTCCACACTGATAACACCTGATTCAGCGCTGGCATGACCCCCTTCTTCAATGGCGCTTTAGAGCCTCTGAAATCGTTGGTGAGCAAGCCCCCCCTGAGGGAGCTCAGCAAGGTATCGACCCAAAGCGGCCCCCCTTTGTACGCTTCTTTTATTGTGGACGGTTCGCCTGGATGACACCCGCTTCAGGGTTGGGATGACCCCTCACACAAATGGCGCTTCGGAGCCTCTGAAATCGTCGGTGAAGAAGCCGCGGCGGAGGAGACCCAGCAGGGCACTGCTGCCGGTTATAAGAGGCCCCCTCCATTTGTATGGTCTGTTATCATGGACGCTTTGCGCTTATGACACCTCCTCAAGGGTTGGCCTGAACCATGGCGTCTCCGAGCCACTGACATCGTCGGCAAGGAAGCCTCTGCGGTGGGGGGAACCCAGGAAGGCACCGATCCCAAGTACATACCCTTTGTATGTTTCTTTCATTGCACAAGCTTCGCTCGCATGACACTGTTCCAGGGTTGGCACGAAACCCCGTTGAGGTGGCGCCATGGGGCGTCTGAAATTGTCGGTGAGGAAGCCTCCGAGGCTCCTAAGAGGCCGCCCGTGGTATGTTTGTGCTTCGACTCATGCTTCGCACTTTAACACCGATCCTAGGGTTGGCCTGAGCCGTGGCGTCTCGGAGCCGCTGAAATTGTTGGCAAGGAAGGCTCTGCATATGGAACCCAGAGGACCGCCAGTGACTAAGCCCTACACTTCGTAGTGTGTATCGTGAAACCGTCGTCTTTTGTGTACTTGTAGTCTCGTATTCTTGTTGTCATGTATGTTCCGTAGTTCCGTCGGAAACAGCCGGCGTGCAGAAATTGTGAATTACTCGTGTCTCCTGGTCCTCACAAGCAAACCGATCAAACACCAATGAAGTGTATAGGGTCCTATGCATGGGCACCACTGGTCGGGACCTTTTATTGCGTATGATGTCGGCAACATCGCGCAAGGTATTCAAAGAATAAACCTGTGCTAGCATGTCACCTCGACTTACAGACGCCAAGTTGTAATGATAATGATGTCCATTGTTCCCGGTTCAGGGACACTGCACCGCAGCTTGCTCTCTGAGTCGCGCGTATTCTCCGTCTGGCACGGTGGACCGGGCTGTGGTTAAACCGCAGGCACATACCGACTGTGACACGAAACACGTATGTAATATCAGCACAGTGATGTACCCGCTCTGTAGGCCTACTTACATAACGTCAAGTACACCACGAGGCTGGGATCGATCCCGGGTTTCTACCGGCCAGCATGCAGCGTACTAGAAGCACAATTATGGTCTCCGTAAAGTCATCTTGGGATCAAGTGTACTGAACCTCTTGATCAAATCAGGCCAAGATATTCGATTCCTGTCGCGACCCACACACTTTCTGGCGCAACGAAAATAAGAGTTGGTCAGAGTCGGAGAAGCAAAGGAAGTAGAGTCACGGACCTTGGTTATCCCTTGGAGTTCTGTCTGGGACTCGCTGGACAACGGTAAGCATGTTTATCACGGGGAGACCGCAATCCTCGGGGAGGGTTAACGACATTACGCTCATCTCAGGTCTTTGGAGGAGAATGTCGAATCGATGTTAGATCAAGGTTCGAATTATCAAAGTCTCGTCACCTACGGTGCAGCATGTTCCATTTGGGGCATTGGGTATGCAAACAGTGACCCACAGACGTAGTACCAACACGCTGGTCAAGGACCATGATGTTACCGCGTGTTCCCTCTAATTTGGCCATAGGGGTTGCGCCCACCTGTTCAGGAGGACCGTCGAACACACCCCAGCCCAGATAAATTCGCATGCATGCATCCTCTTGCCCCCTCCCAACACACCATTCTCACCCACCACCTCGAGCTCGCCCATCACCCCAAAGAACAAACATGCCCGACCTTACCATCATCAACAACCTAGATGAAGCCATCCACGTCGCGTTCTTCATCGCCGCACCGACTAACTGGAAGAACAACCTTCAACCTGGCGAGCGCTGGACGACACATCTACCCACTCTCCCGCTCTACTTCCAAGCACGCTGGGCAGAACGCACCGACCATGATAGCGGAGTTGTCTATAAGTCGCGCGCGTTCTGTCCAGGCGAGTCTTGGGAGATGGGTGCAGCAATCGGTGTGGCGTGCGCTGCGGGGACGGCGTCGGTCGTAATTGGCACCACGTCCGTCTTCACGGGATGGGGGGGGATTGGCGTGCCCCTCTCGGCGCCACTCATGGCAATGGCAAATGCCGGTGAGCGGCTGTACTCTGACACGTGTCTGCGGTGGGGTGTTGAACCCCGCTTCTACTAGGCGGGGCAAAATACGCTATGATGGGTAGTGATACCAAGCTTTGCGAGACGCGGGTGTGGGTGCCGTGGTTCGAGCACAAGGAATATTCGGTGAGAATGGTCAGTGCGGGTCGATGTGGCCTATGGGACGTCAAGGAGAACAAGCAGGCGTAGGTCCGTAAAGTTCGTCTTGGTTTGATGGGTTGGTCAGGTAACGAGTACTGTATGTTGTACTGTATTGTATGGGCCTCCATTTTCTGCTCAGGCAATGCTAACTGGCATTAGCGAACATGCAGTGTCACATGGGGTCATACTGAGAGAGAAGTTGAACGCACCCACTCCGAATCGGGATCAGTGTGGTGGGGTCGAAGAAACTGTCAAGATAATGCCAACTCGGGAACAAGGGACCTGAATCAATACCGGAAATCGAGTGCAAGGTATGAGCATGCGATAGACATCCGAACAACGGCACTTGATACGAACGATCATCCGCTCTCGAAAGTCTGTTTCTTGTGGACGTACGGCGAGCGTGCGGGGACTGACCCCACCGTGCCCGAGCCTCTCCAGCCCTGCCTTTACGCCGTCCAGCCCCCCCTCCCCCCGGAAGCATTTCCACTATATTCGGCTGTAACCAGGAAGATGCAGCATCATCGTCAAAAGTATAAATACTCCAGAGTAGCGTTCCCGTACCTTGACCGTGCCTTCAGCGAGCTACCTGACAACTCGCGCATGAAGCGCTCTCCAAACTCACGCACGCCAGGGGTCCTTACCTCAAATGACCCCCACGCACGCAATACTCTCTTGCCGCTCGCTTGGTCGTGCCTGGGTAAGCATTGGAGATATACATCAGTGAACCTGCCGCCCGGCGCAGGGGAGTCGGATGCAGCCCGTAGTGTCTTTTCAAGAGAGATGGCGTCAAAGGCGTAGAGCAACGGTGTGCCGCCGCAAATCTGCGCAATGCGTTCTTTCAGTTCTTCCTTAAATAGGCGGTGATCCAGGACATGTGTGGCGCCGAGGAATTGGAGGTGTTCTGTATTATGCAAGGATGCGGTGGCGATGATCGGGGGGAATCCGGAGAGCATCGCAAGTTGAATCACTGAACGTGGGCTCAGATTTCAGTAGGTGTGCAGGGTTATGTGGCCATATTGGCCGAGCGAACAACCGCCCACAATGATGAGGATCGGTTTGCTAGCGTATTGACCAACTATACCCTCATTCTCGAATGGGGCGGTGAAGCCGAAAGCACGGGGTTCCGGAGTATAGATGGGAATGACGAACGGGAGGATACCAATGCAAACCGAAGCAACTTGGTCAAAGGTGATATTATCCGGCATCTCAAGACCATGTTAGAAATGGTCGCGTCGCGATGGATTCCATCGTAAATACCTTGCTAGCAAAATCCGCAGAAATGGGTGTGTACTCTTGAAAACCGAAACCCGCGTACTTACTCTGGGAATTGAACTTGGTTTCGTAGAACCTATAAAGGTGCATCAACGTGGGAAGTGGACAATAAATGAGAAGATATTGAGTATATTTTGTCTCCAACAGCGAGATTGATGGCGCCATCCCTGACCTTTTCGACGATGCCAGGACTCTCTTCGCCAATGACCATGGGAAAGTTCTTCGTTAGAAAAAGCTAGCCTTGGGGAAATACCAACTCATGGGATTGAGAGAAACGGCGTAGTTTCCGACGAGAACGTCACCAGGACTAGGCTCTGGGATTTCGTTCCCGGCGAGGACAAGGTCCTTGCCTGGTTTATTAAGCCAGACTCCAGAGTGCTTTTTGGGAGGCCATGGGTGTCGGAGATGGGGAAATTTGGCGAGGATGTTCGACGTGCAGTAGCAGGATAGTCCGACCGACGGCACGGGTGTCATGGCCTAGAAAGATCAACTTTATATTATACCTACGTTTTCGAAGTTGAACGAAAGAGTTGGCTAAAATTTGTTACGCTGGCTGTATGCCGGAGCGGAGTTCCAACCGCGAGCGCCCGCATCCTACAAACGAATGGATAACTTATGCAGGTGCCTTCTCGCTGAACTCACGAAAGAAAAGGCATTGTCGCCGTGGCCTGTCCCGAATTCACTAGTCTCCCCTAGGCAGACCCAAGAGTCGGGATGCAGAATGTCGTCCACCCTCCACTAGCAGGTAACAGTACTCAAAGAATTGTTCACTTACGAGGGGGACCTCCACAGGAAATTAGGATGAAATATGTGTGTAATTGGATTCGCCGTCTTTTCTGGAAGAAATAGAGAGAGCAAAGCGATGGAGTCCACACTGCTTCGCGGCCCATTTACATTCGTCAGCTCATGGAATTTCTCCCCGTAATCCGGCTCACGCTTGCGTGACCATTCAAGCTTTCTTCCACCTGTCCTTTCCCCTGGGCCCCATCCACTGCCCCCATTTCCTTCCCCACTTCCGTCCCGACCATCATCAAGCCATCTATACCATGACCCGCGCCGCCCTCCAACATGCCAACCAATTGCCGGATCATCTCCGCTTGCACTTGCACTGCGCTGCGCAACTCTGATATCTGCCGACTGAGCTCCGTCTGGTTCTGGGCCAATTTCCGATTGGACAGATCACGCTCGCTGCGTATGCCCAAGGACGCGCCCGAGTCCGGATCCAAATCCAAATTCGGGTCCTGCTCCTCGTCTGTCTGCTACTCAGTCAGCAACACATCGTGGGTCGCCTGCGTGTTAGAGGGCGACGGGGCGTACGGGACTCACTTCGTGCTTCGTCATCTGCTTCCACACGATGCTGAACTCTCGTCCTAGCATGAAACTGGGGAGGGCGATCAGGAGCAGGCCAAAGGCGAGGAGTGGGACTGTGATCAAGCGGCCGAGGATAGATCGCGGGGTTATTTCGCCGTAGCCAACCGTTGTGATTGCTGTTTTTCATTGTGATGTTGCCGTATTGTTGTTAGAAAGAAAGGTAAATAAGAATGAGGTTTAGGGAATCGGGCATGGTGATGAATGAGCGTAAGGAAGACTCACTGACGAGGACGAACCTGATGGTAAGGGTGAGGCAGAACGAGGTAGAAACTAGTGAACCAAAAGGCATAGGAAGGATAGGACAGGACTCTTACCACGCAGCCGCTGGTATGGACTGTTGGATATTCGAAGATTAGCAGAGGGGCTCAAGGTTCCAGTTTGAACAGGCTTACAGCGAACTGGGACGGATCTCCGTCAGAGTTGATGAATGTCTCGAGTGTATCATCCCATGTTCCTCGTTCGGCAAAGTATCTGCGCAGATAGAATCGATTTGGACCAAATGGTATAGTCAGAATAACCTACAGAAGTGTACTAAACACCGTGAGCAACATCGCGATGAAGAAGCTAAGCGCGAGGAGTGCATGGTGCGATCGTCGGATGGAGAGATACATGACTTCTATCGTTCTTTCGTGGTGAATGGCATGTCAGACACTCAGCCGAGAGACACATCGATATGCTTACAAGAGAATAGTGCTGTTGTATCTGAAAGGCCGGAATACTCGCAGCAGACGGAACATCCGAAGGATAGAAAATCGAAATAGGACAGACTGAATGGGTCATAGAAGCTGAGCTGCCAATGAAACGGGGTTGAAAAGCGTACAGTGTCTTGTTGTAATATTATTTCGATGTAGTAAGGCAGTATAGCCAACGCGTCTACGACACCATAAAATGCTGTTCATCATACTCCACGCATGAGGATCGAATCATCAAGATTGATAGATGGATGGAACGTACAAAACATCCATTTAACAAGTGTTATCCATGAAGAACTCCAGGCGAAAAGTCGAGCACAGTATTCGACGGTGAATAGCAGCACCAGACTAGTTTCTACTCCGAACCACACACGAGGAGAAATAGAATGGAAACTCGGGACCGTCTCCAGGATGGTCACGATCGCGGAGAAGACAATGAGGGATGTCGAAGCAAAGTGGACAAGGAAAGCTGAGGATGAGGAGGTAGGTCGCTCGAGGAGTTCAAAAGTTGTGTGTTTTCTCGGTGACTTGATGGGATCCGGGCCATCATCAAAGGTAGCAGAACGGGGGAATATATCTTCGACACTTTGCGGGGAACGTGGTTGCGTGTCTTCAGTCAGGAATCGAGTGGCCACGGACAATGATACGCGGGCGAGCGGTATTGACTGAGACATCAAATTGCGCCAAAGGACCTTGTTAAATTTGCGCAAGAACTTGAGGTACTGAAATCAAAGGTTAACTGGCTAACATTGCCTGATGATACTATGAAGTCCAGCGGGACTCACTGTCGGGCGAGTAAAGGTAGCCTATTCCGTTTGGCACAGCTAAGCTGGGCCGATGGCTATACAAGGAAAGTTTTTCACAGCGAATTTGTCATCGCTCTCGGCGGATCCGATCTTTTCAAAGTCTTCATGACTATTTTCCGGCCTGAAATTCCTTGAACTCACGCTGTTTCTCACCTGACAGATGCAGTGTCATTGCGTTCTTTGATGGGACTCTTTCGTTCGTCCAAGTTTAATTCTGCTTGATACATTTGCTAGATATATCTGGCCGTAACGTGCCTCGATTGCTTCGCGCTTCCAAAGGTACTTAAAACGGCCGATGCGCAGCGCGCTTGATAACCCTTGCTATCAACGGTACAACCAGGTGAGGTTCTGCACACTGCCGCTATCCCAGGTCGTGTCCGTTTTGCTGAAAGTCATACTAGCACCCTCTACATTCAGCCATATCGTTCAGAATGAGCATCGCTTTGCCAGAAACCACGCCGCACGAGACTGATTCAGAGGTGATCACTCGTAGCTATCAACAAGAGATGCTGGACGCTAGCTTGACCGAAAACATCATCATTGCGCAAGATACCGGGTCAGGAAAAACTCACATTGCAGTTCTGCGCATGAAAATCGAGTGTGACCGTGAAGCGCACAAGGTAACCTCGCCACTCTACCCTGTGAACTGCGCTCATCAACAACCACAAAGGTCTCCTGGTTCATTGCACCAACTGTGGCGCTCTGTGAGCAGCAACATGATGTAATTCAAAAAGCGATTGGATCGGTCGGGCTTATCCATGGCGGTCTGGAGCCGAAACAATGGACGGACCCTAATCTCTGGAAGAATGTTCTCAAGAAAAACCGTGTTATAGTCTCCACTCCTCAGGTTCTCCTCGATGCTCTCAGTCATGGATACATCAGTCTAGGTCGAGAGATCGCCCTCCTCGTGTTCGACGAAGCCCACCATGCAAATGACGATCATCCGATGAATTGTATCATGCGTAGCTTCTACTTTAGCCTTCCCATCCGACTGCCCACCATAGCCAGCAGCCATGGGACTGTCAGGGAGGAAAGACCAATGATTCTTGGCCTGACCGCCAGCCCCATGTTTGGTGGCAATGCCGCTGTGGCTTTCAGGTAGATATCAGCGCACCACGTAGGCTGTTCAGCCAAAAGTTCTGATATTTCTTGTTAGAACACTGGAAATGAACCTCGACAGTGTCATTCGTAGCCCTAGACGGCATCGTGACCAACTTGAAGCATATGTTCACCGACCCGAGTTCAGGCACGTCCTGTACAACATGCCATGGAGGTACAACACCTGTTACTTGCCCTCAAAAAACTTCCAAGCGCTCAAACACGTGGCGGAGTCGATGGATATCCAGAAGGACCCCTACATTCTCTCCCTTCGCGCAAGCCTAGCAAAAATGCCCCCAGGACCCGAGAGAACCCGTCTTGATCAAAAACTGTCCAAAACGATCTTGAAGAATAATTCATACACGCACAAGGGGATCAAAGATCTTTTCAGTGCTGCTCATGATATTTGTTACGACCTTGGTCCATGGGCAGCAGACTGGTACATCCAACGCGTCGTCGAGTTCGCTCTTAAGAATCCCTCTCCGTACAGCGACATTGCGACTGCGTGGCAATCCAGAGAAAGGGCATATCTCATCGACCACCTCAAGAGTATCCATATTACTCCTGTCGCCTATGAGCCACAGTCCATCGAGAACGGTATTTCAGACAAGCTCCGGATCCTCCTTCGAACATTAGAGGAAGAGAAAGAACGGGCCGAGTCTTTTAACGAAACATATAGCGGGATTGTGTTCGTTACGAGGAGAGATGCAGTGCTCGCACTGACGGCGGTTCTTGAACATCACCCTCGAACGAGGGATCGGGGGTCTTTCAGAGTAGGAACACTCCTTGGTTCCTCTGAGAGTTCCCGCCGTACTGCTTTCCTGGATATCACGCGAAAGATCCTACGCCAGCCACAGGCCGAAACGCTGGACGACTTTAGGTCTGGAGAAAAGAACCTCGTCGTCGCAACTGCGGTCGCGGAGGAGGGCCTGGATATCCAAGCATGCGGAAACGTCATTCGCTGGGACGTCCCGAACAATATGGCAAGTTGGGCACAGAGCCGGGGTCGAGCGAGAAAGAAACGTAGCTCCTTTGTCCTCATGTTCGAGCATGGGGGTGTTGATGACGCTCGTATCGCGCAATTTGAAAAGCTAGAGAGGGATATGGTCGCGCAATACCAGGCTGAGCGGAAGGCCGTCAAGAGACCACCGCCGGTACTGTCGGAAATTGATGATGAGTTCGAGCCATGCGATTTTAAAGTTGAATCCACAGGGTGGGTAATAACTGTTACTTGGGATCATGTGTTCACGGGGATGTTCGTTCTTATCCCCCAGGGCGTTACTCACTCTCCAGGCAGCTGTTTCGCACTTGAATCATTTCTGCTCTGTCCTCCCGAACTCTAGGCATACCAGCTATGTCGCCTTCTATGACATCGATCCTCCTGAATTACCGGAAGGTTGGCATGCTCTCGGTGATGGACAGCAAGACCTCCCAATATACCAGGGTCCTTTTGGTTGTACGTTGACTTTACCCAAAGCTTTGCCACCTGAGCTCCGCGTCTACACCGTCGAGCGAAAATACCCCTCGAAGCGGTCCGCATACCAACACGTTGCATTCAAAGCCTATCTCGAGCTGTATAAAGCTGGGCTACTTAACGATCATCTGCTACCCCTGACAAGCGTCGTTGAACCGCAACTGGAAGAGGAGGTCAAAAACATGTTGAAGGACATCGAGAAGCGTGACGGGACGACCACTGTGACAAGCCAGCTGAACCCGTGGCTACCATCGAGCGATACGGAGAATTGGTGGTCAACAGAAATTATTGTTGAAGGACTTCCTTCACTAACACTCTTGACGCACATCAAGATTCCTGCACTTGGCGCGGATGAACTGCCTGTTTTGTATCATCCACGGAGGGGTAGGATAGGGGTCAGACTTGGTCCAGGAAAAGTGGCCCACTTGTCCCAAGCAGACCTGACGGCAGCCCAAGAGAGTACTCGGAGGCTATTTTGGAGTCCTTCTGGCTCGCGGATGCAATGGTCGCGCCTCGACTTTGCGTACCTGTTTATCATCAACGCAGACCCAGATGCTGATACATGGTTGCCCCGGCGTCATTGGGCGATGAAGATAGAGACGACGAACTCGGAGAGAGTCCATACCGTAAATGCAGAAGTATTTGCTTCACAGAATGGATACTCAGCTGACCTCACCTGGGTTCGTGACAAGTTGTTCGGAAAGCTCCATCGTTTTGTTGGTTGGCATTACGAGAAACTTACGGAAGAGGAGGAGGCAGAGATGTGCGCTCGCCCGATGTACACGCGATTTGAGGAAGTTCGGGTGACGTACCCCCTCCTCGTCGTCGAGCCTCTCCCACAGAGATCCAATCTCTTACTCCCTCTCCCGGTCTCCAACGCGACTCCAAAGGCGTTCTTCCTCCTCACCAAGTACTCTTATCTCGAACTTCTGTCTCCGGTGGAATGTGAATATTCACAAATTATCCCGTCGATCCTTCGTCGTCTCGAGACAGCCATGATTGTCAAGTCCCTCAGAAGTATCCTCTTCCCCCGCGCTCCTCTCGCGAAGATACCCTCTCCGTTCCTTACGACTGCAATAACAGCGCCCGTCGCCGAGGACGCATCCAATTACCAACGCCTCGAGACGCTGGGGGACGCCGTGCTTAAATTTATCGTCGCGGTGAACCTGATGGCTACCTATCCACTGTGGCACGAGGGATATCTAACAAGACGCAAGGATCACGCTGTAGCGAACTCCCGTCTTGCAAAAGAAGCTCTTCGACGCTCTATATTTCGATGGATCATCCGTACACGTTTCTCACCTAAGCGGTTCAAGCCGTTATACCTCTCTGCACCAAAGGAGCCTGTCGTTACACCTGCTGATCCTCTCGAAGAAACCAATGACGAGCCCGTGGCTGGAGGGGGCAAGACGCGCAAGGAGGTTGAGGAATTGTCGACGAAGATGTTGGCAGATGTCGTCGAGTCTCTGATCGGTGCTGCGTACATCCACGGCGATTTTGATCTTGGCGTGTCGTGTGCTCAGCTATTCGGCCTGGGACTCGAGTGGCGCACCCTCCCAGAATGTGTTGAGATGGTGCTGTCCCGCGTTGATCATACCGACGAGATGTCGACGCAGTTGAACAACGTGGAACGCATTTTGGGATACACATTTCGGCGAAAACTGTTGCTCGTCGAGTCGCTCACGCACGCGAGCTATCAGTACGACGATCGGACGGTGTCGTACGAGCGCATGGAGTTTCTTGGGGATGCTCTGCTCGACATGATCGTGGCCGATTTCCTGTACAAGTATACTGGGAAAACGTATGCCCCGCACGACATTCACATTCGCAAATCGGCCGTCGTGAATACCCATTTCCTCGCGTTCATCTGCCTTCGAAGCTCGCTCAATGTTGACGCGAGCATGCCCGGACCCAACTCACGCGGCAAGATCGTGATGCAACCCAAGACGAACACGGTCCACCTCTTCCAGTGTCTCCAGCACTCGAGCCCCGTCATCCTCGAAGACCAAAAGCTCACCTTTCATCGATACAACAAAGTGAGAGATGAAATCGAGGCTGCGTTGATGATGGGCAGGGTATTCCCCTGGGCAGCGCTCACGCGATTACAAGCCCCAAAACTCTTCAGCGACATGATCGAGAGTCTCATCGGGGCGGTATACCTCGATTCGAAAGGGAACATTGATACCGTGAAGGCTCTGCTTTGGAAGTTGGGCGTGTTGAGCCATCTGGACCGTATTATTCGTGACGATGTGGACGTGTTGCATCCGGTCTCGAGGTTGTCTGTGTGGGCGTCGCGTCAGCAAAAGCCGATTACGTATGAGTACACCGAGGAGAAGGGGCTGGTGATTTGTACGATCAGTGTGGAGGGACGAGAGGCAGTGAGTGCGTCCGCGCAAAAGAGGGGACACGCGAGTCAGGAAGAGGCTCGGTTCGCCGCGGCGGAGAAAGCGATCTCCGTATGGGTGGTGGTGTGAGCGGGGTGCGCAGCGGTGAAGTTATCGAAAGAGTCGAACCAGAAAACGAGGTCGTGATATCGAATGTGTAGACTTCTTGTGATTAGTGGAAATGGGGCTGAGAATAGGGTCTGGGCGTCGCTGGTCGGGGCCTGTTATTGTGCATGATAGTGTCGGCAGTGGCATCCAAGGTATTCAAAGAATAAGATATCTGCGCTTGTGTGGTGCCTCAGGCTGTCATCTCGACGCTAGGTTGGTTATGAATGATGTTCATTGATCCATACTTCTTCCCGACTCGGGTGTGGTCAGGGTTTTTGCGCTGCAGCTTGCTCTCGCGTGTATCTCGTCTAGCACGCCGGTGGACCGCACTGGACAACCGCAGGCACATACGCGACGAGGGACTACACGAAACCCCTATACAAGGTCAGCGTAGTGATAGCCGCTTTGTGGCCCTAACCCGAAGTGCACTACGACGCTGGAACCAATCCCGGGTTTCTACTGACCAGTACGTACCGCAGCCCGGAAGCACAATTATGGTTACCGGATTCGTGTCAACGTCGACTTACACCTGCTCTCCGTCGGCGATTCAACAGCAACAAAACAAGACTTGATCAGAGTGACGGACCTTGATTGTCCCTTGGGGTCTTTCTGGGACTCGCTGAACAACGGGGAGTATGTATATCACGGGAGATCGCAATCGTCGGGGAAGGTTCATGTTAACGACGGAGAAGAATGTCGAATCACACTGTGATGTTAGATCAAGGTTCGAAGTATTAGGCACCCGTTACCTACGGTGCAGCATGTTTGATTCGGGGCAGTGGGTATGCAAACAATGACACGCTGGTCGACGACCATGATGTTACCACATGTTCCCTCTGATTTGGCCACAGGGGTTGCGCCCGCCTGTTCAGGAGGACCGTCGAACACATTTCAGCCCAGATAAATTCGCATGCATGCATCCTCCTGCCCCCTCCCAACACACCATTGTCACCCACCACCTCGAGCTCGCCCATCACCCCAAAGAACAAACATGCCTGACCTTACCATCATCAACAACCTAGATGAAGCCATCCACGTGGCGTTCTTCATCGCCGCACCGACTAACTGGAAGAACAACCTTCAGCCTGGCGAGCGCTGGACGACACATCTACCCACTCTCCCTCTCTACTTCCAAGCACGCTGGGCAGAACGCACCGACCATGATAGTGGGGTTGTCTATCAGTCGCGCGCGTTCTGTCCAGGCGAGTCTTGGGAGATGGGTGCAGCAATCGGTGTGGCGTGCGCTGCGGGGACGGCGTCGGTCGTAATTGGCACCACGTCCGTCTTCACGGGCTGGGGGGAGATTGGCGTGCCCCTCTCGGCGCCACTCATGGCGATAGCAAATGCCGGTGAGAGGCTGTACTCTGACACGTGTCTGCGATAGGGTATTGAAACCCGCACTACCAGGCGGTGCAAAATACGCTATGATGGGTGGTGATACCAAGCTTTGCGAGACGCGGGTGTGGGTGCCGTGGTTCGAGCACAAGGAATATTCGGTGAGAATGGTCAGTGCGGGTCGATGTGGCTTGTGGGACGTCAAGGAGAACAAGCAGGCGTAGGTCTCCAAAGCTCATCTTGGTTTGATGGGTTGGTCAGGTAACGAGTACTGTATGTTGTACTGTATTGTATGGGCCTTCATTTTCTGCTCAGGCAATGCTAACTGGCATTAGCGAACATGCAGTGTCACATGGGGTTATACGGAGAGAGAAATTGAACGCACCCACTCCGAATCGGGCTTAGTGTGGTGGGGTCGAAGAAACCGTCGAGATAATGCCAGTAGGGGGCTCTGCACATAGCGTTCAGGCTGCTGTCTGAATTGCGGAATCTGTAGACAGGCTTCAGTCGCGTTGTCATTGGGCTGGGTCATTCACATGTCCACCAACTCGGGAAGACCTGAATCGATACCGGAAATCGAGTGCAAGGTATGAGCATGCGATAGAGTTCCAAACAATGGCACTTACATAATACGAACGATCATCCGCTCTTGAAACTCTGTTTCTTGTGGACGTACGCCGAGCGTGCGGGGACTGACCCCGCCGTGCCAGAGCCTCTCCAGCCCTGCCTTTATGCCGTCCAACCCGCCCGGGAATACTTCCACCACATTCGGCTGTAATCAGCAAGACGCAGCATGCATCAGCATTATCATCAAAGGTATAAGAGTCTTCAGAGTGACGCTCCCGTGCCTTGACTGCGCCCTCAGCGAGCTACCCGATAAATCGCGCATGAAGCGCTGTTCAAACTCACGCACGCCAGTGGTCCTTACCTTAAATGATCCCCACGCACGCAATACTCTCTTGCCGCTCGCTTGGTCGTGCCTGGGTAAGCATTGGAGATATACATCAGTGAACCTGCCGCCCGGTGCAGGGAGGTCGGATGCAACCCGTGGTGTCTCTTCAAGAGAGATGGCGTGAAAGGCGTAGAGTAACGGTGTGCCGCCGCAGATCTGTGCGATGCGCTCTTTCACTGGCAGTTCTTCTTTAGGCAGCGACTTGGCGGAGTTCCAACCTCGAGAGTCGTCGGGCATCGAGGCCCTAGTCGCTCAGAGCTAGAGGTGAAAAAGAAAGCCAAGCTCGAGAAAGCAGCCAAGAAGAAAGCCGACGTGACACCCCGCATACCCTTCGCATCAACCAGGAGATCGAAAGTCGCGTCTTCGACTGCCCACTTGCATCCTACAAACGAAAGGATAACGTTGCTCATGCAGGTGCTTTCTCGCTGCCGATGGATGGTACTGTTGCTGAACTCACGAAAGAAAAACCATTGCCACCGTGGCCGGTCCCTCAGATCAGTAGATCTGGCAGCGCTGGTGCTACAACAGTCTTCCGCCTCATCGAGCGGGCACATGACTCATAGTACTCACGTTCCTTACACTGCTCCCCATGCCAAGAGTATCATGTCAACCTGATTAACTCGCAGTGTGCCCGGCCAATCACACACCGTTTTCTGTTTTCAGCCATGCCTATTTGACAAACTGATGCTTCACATGGTTCATATATGAAGTAGCACGCTGGCCGTGACCAGAGTGCAACCACCAGAGCTACAGACCATATAAAACTACAAGGTTACAGGCTGAAGGTGCCACCAAGAACAAGAGTGACACAGGCACTACTATTCTCGGTGGTTGGACGAAACTTGACTATAGATGGCCACCTAGGTTTCCTCTGATGCTTGCTCACTGAGGATTGCAGCAGCGTTCTCCGACCAACAGACTGGCTTATCAATCCAACACTGCAACGTGTGTCATTAAAGCGAACCTTTCAAGGTAGACAAGACATATGTACATATGCCTCGCTTCCTCCACCAAGATTTGCTCATTGAGAATCACAGAGGCTCGAGCGAACCAATCAGGACCTTCGTCCCAGTTCCAATTCTAAAGCGGGTGTCATCGGAGTGAAGCACCCATGGTAACATGGGGGCGTACAATGGGATTTTCTGGGTTCAACATTGTATTGAGGTAGATGAAGTGATAGAGGTGGGTAATGTTGAACATGTACTATACTATTTCATTCTATTGTAGTGTAGTGTAATGTACCATATACAGTAACCACTATTACATAAGCGAACCGTCCATATATGTACTTCGAACTCAGCGTCTGAGTTCTAATAACATCTTGTCCACCTACCACTACGTGCCGTTACAAGTGTTTCCATCAACCAGTGAGCACTAGTACTTCCTCCCTCAGAACTAGTTTACGCCTGGTACTTCAACAGGTAATGCAATGGACTGTTGAACCTTGTTTTTTCGGGATTTGTTTTATACCGTCCTGTGGACCAAATAAACCACCACATCTCAGCAGATGGTCATTATCGATCAGAACGTACATGGGTGACACTGACTCATCATTTGAGCTACATATTCCCAGCTTTGCAAGGACGTTTTTGGAACTGAATTATGTAGTTTGTATCTTTCATTTCGTTCCAGACAATACCCTAACCGCTTTTTGGGGCATCCAGTGACTCGACCGTAAGGTGTCTTGGTAACCCATCTGTAAAACACTAATTTTGGCACAGTGCTACAGTGAGTACAGTAACTACCAGTCCACTACAGTGGCTACAGGCACAAAATATGTTGGTCCTATAGCAATAAAATTCAGTTTTAAACACTTTTTAGTGTCACTGTAGAATGGGGGACCTTACTGTGAACTGTGTCACTGTACAATACTGTACAGCACTGTACAGTAACAGTACTGTGTTTTAGTGTTTTACTGATGCTAGGTGTGGTTCCAAGTGCAAATGTGCAATCAAAACTTAAGAACGGAGGAATTAAAATAGAAACTACAAAGACCATTGATCAGAAGGAGAGTATGTCAATTGCCAGCGTGGATACTGACACGAGAACTGCATACATTATTGGAGAAACATTCTATGCTGCCCTGGTACAGTCGAGTAGGACTTTGGCATGCACGATCAACCTAGAGCGTAAAATCAGTTCTGCAAGATCGGTGGTCATGCCACCTCGGGTTTCCGTATTGGTATTAAGATTCTAGCGATGCTCAATGACCGATACAGTTAGTCTGCAATGCTGCATGATAAAGGGGAGCGGTGGAGTAGTAGCCAGTTGCTCGGTGTTACGGTCGCTCCCTAGCGCCTAACATAACGGACTTAGACTTTTCTTTTTGTCTCTTATCTTATCTCTTGTCTTGACTGATAAGATCCCCTTTAGCCTCATGACAGCTACGCTGCCTTCGCACCAGGCCTATGCCTGCCC